>JAVJIF010032610.1:0-254841 GCA_038442645.1 Agave tequilana
TGGAAGTTCCAACAATGTGGGGTGCTAATGAAGGTTTTCTCAAGTACAAAAATTTACTGACTGAGGTACCAGCTGTGGAGGTACCAGATGGTGGAGCATTTGATGGAAGGAATTATGTCGAGAACTCAAAGGTCTCAGAAAGCCTGCTACTTATGAAGTTCTACTCGTTAACTTGTGGTACAGTTAAGCATCTGCTTTCTAATACCAATGGAGAGGAGATTGGCGTTCCTTTTGAAGTGACTGATCAAGAAAGAGAGATCATTCTTTATCCTCAAACTTCATTTATTCTTGGAAGATCAGGAACAGGAAAGACCACCGTATTAACAATGAAGCTAATACAAAAAGAACAAGAGTGGTATCTTTCCTCGAAAGACATAATGATTCACTCGTTGAAAATTCTGGAAGCCCATGTAAACCAGCTGAAGGTTGGTGCCCAGTGAGAATTTCTTGCGTCAACTTTTTGTAACAGTTAGCCCAAAGCTCTGTTCAGCTGTTAGAAACCACATAGATCGTTTGAAGAGGTCAGTTACTCTAATGAAAATCTCTCAATTTTTTGAACTGAATACCTGCAGACCAGTAGCTTTAGTTTTCAATGTCACTATGAAAAAAATCAGTGTCAATTCATCCTCCTATGATTACTAATCAAATGAGCTAGGCCTACATAGAGTTGGCTGTGCACTTGCAGTTTGGCTTCTATTCTAGAGAATTTGTTATATTTTGAAGTGTCAGGAAGCTTTATGAAAGAATTAAGGCGCAAATTATGGTCTTTGAAAAACCCGTATACAGACTTAGCAGTTAGCAGTAATAGGCAATGTGAGGAAGCTTAGCAGTAACAGGCATATATTTGAAATATGGCTACTTTTATCTAATTTTTCATGCTATGTCTTCTGCATTCACAGCCGAAGGAGATATAATTTTCTAGCTGTTAAAAGTGACAAGGACTTCCTTTTCAGTGATACATCATCATCTAAGCCTTTACCATCAAATTGGGTTTCGTTATGGGACAGAAGACTCCTAGAAAGATTTACCAGTTTTTCTCGCTCACTGTTAACCTGATGTTGACCTTTTTAGTTGTTGCCAAATTCCTTGTAAGAACCTTTTTGGTGATATAGAAACCTAGAGTATTGGCTTAAAGCTAATAATTGATGGTCCCAAATTCCCCAAATTCCAAAACTAAGAAACTGAAGATGTAGAGAGGTAATTGGTTTTTGGGCCATGCATTCAACTCTAAGAACAAAGACAACGAGATAATAGTATGCTTTCTATATTTACATTTAGAATTTGGAATCTGTAAATTTGCAGTGGAAGAAGATATATAGGTTTGAAGCATTTAGCACATACGAAGTTTATGCATGCATAGTTTCGGGGAACATTTAGAGGAAATTAACTTCATTGATCTATAGACAGAGATAGCATATTATTTGTATCCCACTATTTTCTCATTAGAATAATTCCATTTTCTAAAATTTCAAACTTTTGTTCCAAACTATAATTTTTCTTACAACCAACTCTAATTATTTCTTTGTCCATAGTCTCCACTTTCAAATACCTACACAAGTACATATACTCGGGGCCTGTTTGGCTGGGAAAATTATTTGAGAAAACTAACAGCGAGGCCCACTCAATCAGCTTTCCTTGAGAAAATTTGTTGGTGGGCCCAACGCTGTCAGTTTTCCACCCTTTTCCACCCATTTTGTAGAGAAAGAGAAAAGGAGAAATCGTTGACGTTTTGCCTATGTCAACGCTCTTTTTTGGTTTTATGATTTTTGAAAATGTAGGAAAATCGAAACCCTAGAAAAGAATTGATTAATTAACACAAGTGAAGATACAAGGTATATATAAAGACAAGATGGGTATATGGGTAGCAACTCAATAACCAATACTAATAACCAATCTTAACACTCCCTTCAAGCTGGAGCATAGAGGTCTAACATGCCCAGTTTGTTATATAAATTAGAAAACACCTGAGATGAGGCAACTTTGATAAGGAGATCAGTCAACTGCTTTGAAGACGACATGAACTGGAACGTAACCACCTTCTTTGTCCATGCATCTCTGACAAAATGACAGTCAATCTTAATATGTTTGGTTCTTTTAATGGAATACATGATTCTGGGTAATGTAGATAGCGGATTGATTACCACAATGTATAAGCATGAGCCCAGGCTGTCTGAAATCAAGCTCCATCAGTAAATTTTTTATCCACACTATCTCGCATGTCGTATGAGTCATAACTCTGTACTCGGCTTTTGCACTCGAACGAGACATAACATCCTGCTTTTTGTTCCTCCAAGTCACCAGATTTTTTCTACAAAGGTGTAAAACCCAGTAGTAGACGTCATGTTTTCTCGATCACAAGCATATCCTAAATTCGAATATCCAGAAATATATACATGTCTATGTTTCCTGTACACCAACCTTTTCTTGGACAACTCTTGATGTAAGTAAGAACCCTTATCGTAGCTAACCAATGGGTTTCTCTGGGCTAATACATGAATCTACTTAGTATGCTTATAACAAAAGTTATGTCTGGCCTAGTAACCGTGAGATATATCAACTTTCCAATCCATCTTCTATATCTTCCTGGATCATCAAGTGCATGATTGTCATCAAACCATAAATCTACATTGGCTTTCATTGGAGTGGTAGCAGGCTTGCATCCTGTTAAGATTAGTTATTAGTATTGGGTTATTGGGTTGTTACCCATATACTCACTTTGTCTTCTATATATACCTTTTACCTTCTCTTATATTAATGAATTAATTCTTTTCAAAGTTTTCTATTTCTCAACATGGTATCAGAGCAAGTAAACTCTAACCCTGAAATTCATCATTTTTTCTCCTTCCACATCTTTTAAGTATTGCCGTCACCACCTCCACACTCTCCAAACAGCCCCACCACCTCCAAAATAGCCTCACCACCTCCAAAACAGCTCGGCCACCATCTCCACATTCCAATAGCCTTGCCACCTCTAAAACAGCCTTGCCACTCTCTTTTTGCTCCAACAGCTGCCCAACCCTTCAAAAATCTGATTTTCAAATCTGATACGGATTCCTTAATGCTCTACGAGACCCCTGTGGTGAAATTTGATCTGTTTACTGCTTAAAAATCAGATTTTTTTTCTTCCAATCTGGTCTTCTTGATGATCTACAGGGCTTCTTTGGTGAGATCTGCCATGTCTACTGATTAAAAATCAGTTTTTTACATCTGATCTGGCTATTTTGATGCTTTACAATCCCTGTCTGGTAAGATCTGATCTGTTTACTACACAAAAATCAGTTTTTTAATCTGATCTGGCTTTTTTGATGCTCTACGAGACTTCTCTGGTGAGATCTACTCTGTTTACTGCTCAATAATCAGATTTTTACATCTGATCTGGCTATTTAAGGTTGTCTATGTTACTATCTGGTAAATAAGTTACTTGTTTCTCTTCATTACTGGTTGTTTACTGTTACTACTGGCTATCTTTCTGGTGATTCCATAACTGATGTGATGTCGGCTGTCTCAAGTACTTCGTTGTTTACTGCTACTATTGGCTATCTTTCTGGTGATTCTATAACTGGATGTGATGTCGGTTGTCTCAAGTACTTCATCCTCTCTTGTTTCTTCATCTTGGCTCTCTGATGATACTGCTCATGTTCTCTTGGATACTGCCTCTGCACCTTCTGGTGCTCCTACTGTTCAGATATCACAGGACGAGTATGATAGGTTACGTCAACTCGAGTTCTATCAGACATGTCATTCATCAACTCATCCATTCTCTTCAGATCATTCATCAACTCATCCATCATCTTCAAATAGTATTGTTGGCTACTTTTGTTACTCTTGTCGATATCTATTGTTACCGATCAATTCTACATCTACTGCGGGTATCTATTACTATTGAGTTTGAGGATCTCTCAAAATTTTTCTACTGAGTTTGAGGATTTCCCAAAATCTCTTCTACTGAGTTTGAGGATCTCTCAAAACCTCTCCTTTACTGAGTTTAGGAAACTTTAAAATCATATTTGTATCTAAGGCGGTGATAAATATTAACTTTTTGCACAGAGGTTTGGTTTGATTGACAATTTTAGCGTCGACATCAAAGACTCAACAGTGTGGCATAAGATTATCAATTTCGTATGTGTTTCTTAATTTTTTTTGTTTAGGAAAACTTTATTTAGAAGATGTTTTCTAATTTATATAACAAGATGGACATGTTAGATCTTTATGCTCCAGCTTGAGGGGGAGTGTTAAGATTAGTTATTAGTATTAGGTTATTGGATTATTATGGTGTTACCCATATACTCACTTTGTCTTCTATATATACTTTGTACCTTCTCTTTTATTAATGAGTTAATTCTTTTCTAGGGTTTTCTATTTCTCAACATATCCCAAAAGAACTGCTTCCTCAAGAAGATCCAGAGCATACTTTCGCTAAGAAAGAAATATACTCATTTGTATTTTTGATATGAACTTCAATTCCCAAAAAATATTTAGAATGTTCCAGTCCTTGGTAAAAATGACACTTAAGATACTGTTCAGTCTCCAATAGCCTAACTGAATCACTACCAGTCAACAAAATATCATTAACATAAACAACCAGAACTACGATGCCTTGTAAGGCGAACGAAGGCAGAGTGATCTGAATGATACTAGTGAAATTCAATAACAGAAATGACAGGCTGAACTTCTCAAACCATGCTCTTGGACTCTGCTTGAGTCCATATATGGTCTTCTTGAGACGACATACTTTTGTTCCTCTCTGAGCAACATAGCCTGGGGGTTGCTCTATATAAACTTTCTTCTGAAGATCCCCATACAAGAAAGCATTCTTAACATCCAGTTGGAGCAATGGCATGGAAACAGAATCCTGATATAATTTATCCTGGCAACTGGCGAGAATGTCTCAAAATAGTCGATGTGATATGTCTTAGTATAATCTTTGGCCACGAGCCTAGCCTTATATCTATCCACAGATCCATCTGGGCGGTACTTTAAAGTAAGCGACAGCTAACAATAAGAGTATCTATTGGTGCCGAAACTAACTTCCAAGTTCCTCTAGAAGGAAGAGCTTTCACCTCTTCATCCATAGTCTGCTTCCAGGTAGGTACTAATAAATCCTCTGTATAAGACCTGGGTATAACTCAGAAGATAATGATAGGGCAAACTGTCAAAAGTGGGGTTAAGGTGATCATAAGAAACGAAATTTGAAATATGATGATTATGCAAGACCGTTTACCTTTTCGAAGGGCAATGATAATATCAAGATCAGAGAGAGATGCTAGTGGTGGAGGAGGACCGTTTACTGAAGAGGGATAGCCAGAACTAGTTCGAAGGCAGGAACCTTTGGGTGATGAGTGTAAACGTATCTGAAATTCTGAACTGGCTTGGTTGCAGGGGGATCCTGAGTTTCAATTGGTGGTACTGGCAAAGAAACAGTAGAAGCCAGTGTATGCAGCGGTGATTGAACCGTGTAGCTTTGGGCTAACGGGTCGTGTCCACGAGGAGGAATGCGATGAAAGCTTTTCGGTGCTTATTTAGAAAGCTAAGAATGGTGCTAGTTTTTTGGTTGAAAAGAGAATGGAGAGAAGGGAAATGATTAAAAGAAAAATTACAAATTTGGAGAAGGCTTTAGAAAAGGTGATCTAAAAAGCTTTGAAAAGTGATTTGTTGTTTTTAATATAAGAAGGAGAAGATCTGGGCTCACTGATTTTTTTTATTTAACTACTTATCTCAAGAACATTTTTAGTGCATCACTTTTATCATTGGCAAAAAGCTTAATTTCTTTTAGTGTTCAAGTAAAACAAATGAGATGATTTTGAATCAAATCTTGAGGTCTTTCTTAACACAACATTAAAATAGAACGTTCAACCATCAAGCGCGAAGAAGCAAGTATGGAATAAAAACGATTTAATAATAGTTGTGCTTTGAAAGTCCAAGTTTTAAAAGAAGAGCATCATCATGAGCTTTCAAGAATAAATTTAACTTTAGGCATTATAGGCATTATGATTCAAGAGAGTTCTTCCATAAAATTCAATCGAAAGAGAGGAAGTAGAAAAGATCAATTAGTGAGTCCAGAAACGATTTAGCTACTCATTATGAAATGAAAACAAACAAGAGATTGACAATTAAACATAAACATATCCGAATTCAAGTTGAGTTGGAATAGCAAGTAGAAGTTCCTTTGATTGTCACTTCAAAGACGAATTACACACTCAATTCCACTCTTCTCTCTTTTCTGGTCTAAACTAAAAAATAAAGAGGAGATACAACTTCTCCAAGCTATCTAACAATCTTCCTAAAACCCTAAAAATGAATAAGAAATTTAATCCTAGTCTTCGCCCTTTTCTTCTCCGTTGAAAATGGTATTTATAGGGAAAAACCAGAGGGGAGAGGTCGTAGAAAGATTGGGGAGCAAACGCTCCCCCAACAGAATTACCAAAGCCGCGTTTTCGCGGCCCTGGTGTGGCCAGGTGGCCACACCCAATGGTGGAACACCCTGGTTTGGTGATTCTCCCATATCTTCTGCTGTTTTTCTTGTTTCAGTTTCAGAATTTGACGAAACAGTCTTTGATTGTTGGCTTCAACCGCTTGATTTGGGAAGATTCATTTTAACCGGTTTTCAACCTCTCTGATTTGCCAAGATCTGCCTGATTCCTTGATTTCGAATTTATTCTGAATTAAATCAGAATTTGATGGGCTTTTGGGCTTGTTTCTCTTTCCTTTCTTTTAGCAATGGGCCTACATTTAACAAAGAAGAATAAGACTTATTAATAGGATTTTTAAATAAAAGTATGGTAATGTGACAATGTATATGCAATATATATGACTGATCACACCCCACACTTATCTTTTGCTCGCCCTCGAGCAAAACATCATACTTATCCTAATCAATTATTTAGACCTCTAGGTTACCCCTAGAGGACGAGTTTTGTCCCGTGAGGGTTTTCAGTGGATTGCACCAACAAAATCCAAAAAAAATGTTAGTATTTTCGAAAAGCATTTTGAAAGGAGAAAATATTTGAAGTATATTTGTGAGAGTTTAAGTAATCTATAGGTTATAGGAATATCAAATTTTCATTCCTAAATTTAGTCTCTATTCAAAAATATGTCATCAATCAAAGTAAGGAGTCAAATTGTATTTTTCATCTAGTCTATTACTTTACCCTGAGTCATATGCACCATCGTGACTGTGAAGTTTGACTAAGGGTTCTTTAACATTAACTCCTATGCCTTATTTATATTTATTTTTGGTGGTATTTATTTCTCAATTCTATTAGGCTTTTTAATCTGCCATGTAACGAGCCTTTAGTCGGTGACACCCAAACTGATAGTTTTAGGGCACCAGGTGAGAAAACACCCCTAAGGACTTAACACTCAAGCAGACAAGGCCACGAAACAAGGTTTTTATTTATAAAATGTACCCCTTTTAGGCGTGAATACTTATGCTTCATTAGGCACAAATACCCAGCTTAATTAGAGGATTTATATATATATATTTTTCTCAAACTTATCTAATTATCTTTTGCATAAATATCAAGGCTTGCTTAGGCCAAAGCACTTAGCTAATCAATAATTAGATTTGTTTATTTTTTTATACATATATATTTTTTTTCTTTTTTTTATAAGGCATAAGAGTCTTTATTTTTGAACCCTAAGTGTGTAAGTGTATAAAGTGTGCATATTTCATCAAGGTAAAGATCAAGACTAAATTACTTTCACAAATTTTTTCCTAACACTAAAATCAAACAAGTCATCTTATTTTGACCAAGTGTAAGAAATCCTAATTATGATTTTCCTATTCCTTAAAATTGACTTAATTTCTTACAAAAAAGATATTAAAATATTGTTCTAACCTTTCAAATAGTAATTTTTTTTGTTTTTTTTGGAATATATATATTGTTCTTTGTTTTTTTAGTTATGTTAGTCATGTTAGAACCCTCCCCTACACTTATCTCATGCATTGTCCCCAATGTATGAAAGAAATGTATAGATGCATGAAATAAAATGGAAAGAGGAAGTTACCGATACACTGGGTCAAAAAGGCCCATAGCCGTTTCATTTACTAGCACCGATTCCAAGAAAGGTTTAAGACATTGACCATTTACCTTAAAGTCATTTTCATTCTTGGTGTCACTGATCTCTACTGCACCGTGTGGAAACACGGTTTTTACAACGAATGGCCCAGTCCATCTTGATTTTAATTTTTCTGGAAAAAGATGAAGTCTAGAATTATAGAGTAAGACTTTTTGTTTAGGGACAGGTTTTTCTGATGATATGTTTATCATGGAAAATCTTAACTCTATCTTTAGTGATCTTAGCATTTTCATAGGCCTCATTTCTTAACTCCTCTAATTCGAAATTTGTAATTTCTGAAGGTTACCGGCTTTAGTCAAGTCGAAATTCAACTGCTTGATTGCCCATAAGGCCCGGTGCTCTAATTCAACAGGTAGGTGACAAGCTTTACCATAGACTAACCTATAAGGAGACATTCTTAGAATTGTCTTGAAAGCGGTCCTGTAGGCCCATATGGCATCTACAAGTTTGGTGGACCAATCTTTTCGGTTTTGGTTCACAGTTTTCTCCAAGATAAGCTTGACTTGTCTATTGAAACCTCAACCTGCCTACTGTTTGAGAATGATAAGGTGTGAACAACTTGTGAGTTATGACATACTTTCGCATAAGAGCTTCAAAGGATCTATTGCAAAAGTGAGTATCATTATCACTGATGATAGCACGAGGGGTTCCGAAGCGTGAAAAATGTTCTCTTTCGAAAACTTTATGACAATTTGTTATCATTAGTTCTACTAGGAATAGCTTCTACCCACTTGGACACATAGTCCACAACAACCAATATGTATTGGTTTCCAAATGAATTAGGAAATGGACCCATAAAGTCGATGCCCCAAACATCAAAGAGTTCTATTTCTAGAATTGGGTTGAGGGGCATCATATTTCGTTTTGAGATCCTTCCTACAATCTGGCATCTAGGGCACGTCTTGCAAAATTCATAAGCATCTTTGAACAAAGTGGGCCAATAGAACCCACTTTGTAGCACTTTTTTAGCAGTCTTGCGGGGACCAAAGTGTCCACCGCATGCAAGGTCGTGACAAAAGGATAGAACACTCTTAACCTCCTCATCGGGAATGCATCTCCTAATAATTTGGTCAGAACAGTACTTAAAAAGATACGGTTCTCCCAAAAGAAATACCGGACTTGGGATAAGAACTGGTATATATCATTTTTGGACCAATGAGACGGAGTTTGGTTTGTGACTAAGTAATTCACTATATCAGCATACCAAGGTTCCCTAAAGATAGCTAAGAGATTTTCATTAGGAAAAATCCTCATTTATGGGTAATTCGTTGCATGGAGAATTAGGGATTCATGAGAGATGATCAGCAACGACATTTTCTACGCCTTTCTTGTCTCGAATCTCGAGATCGAATTCTTGAAGAAAGAGGATCCAACGAATGAGTCGGGCCTTGGCATCCTTCTTCATCATGAGGTACCTAAGCGCAGAAAGATCGGTGAAAATGGTGGTTTTAGACCCTAGTAGGTAGGGACAAAATTCTCTAAGGCAAACACTACTACCAAGAATTCATTCTCAGTCGTAGTGTAGTTCAATTGAGCATCGTTGAGAGTCCTACTAGAGTAGTAAATCACATGCTGCTTGTTATCAATGCGTTGCCCTAGGACAGTGCCTATGGCAAAATCAGAAGCATCGCACATGATTTCAAACGGCTTAGACCATTCCGGTGCAGATATGATTGGTGCAGAAATAAGCTCTCTTTTAAGCTTTTCCTAATAATTCATACATTCAGTATCAAAAGTGAAGGACACGTCCTTACCTAACAGATTAGTCAAGGGCCTAGCAATCTTGCTAAAATCCTTGATAAATTTTCGGTAAAAACCATCGTGTCCTAAGAAGGATCTAATATTTTTCACGCATTTGGGCATGGGAAGCTTTGCAATGACCTCAATTTTGGTTCTATCCACTTCAATTCCTTTCTTGGAGATTTCATGACCCAAGACAATTCCATATTTTACCATGAAGTGGCATTTCTCCCAGTTCAGTGTCAGAGTTTTCTCAGCACAGCGTTGGAGAACAAGTTCAAAATGGTGGAGACATTGAGTGAATGGATCTCCGTAGATGGAGAAATCATCTATGAAGATCTTTAAGAATCGTTTTACCATATCAGAGAAAAGACTCAACATGCAACGTTGAAATATTGCAGGGGCATTGCACAAGCGAAAGGCATTCGACTATAAGCAAATGTCCTAAATGGACATGTGAACGTAGTCTTTTGTTGATCCTCAGGAGCAATAGGAATCTGATTATACCCTGAGTAACCGTCCAAGAAACAGTAATACTCGTGGCCCGCCAATCGTTCAAGTATTTGATCAATGAAGGAAAGTGAAAAATGGTCCTTACGAGTTGCAGCATTAAGCTTCCTATAGTCAATGCAAACTCAGATATTTGTGGGAAGTCGAGTTTGGACCAACTCTTTATTCTCGTTTTCCACTACGGTGAAACCGGATTTCTTTGGAACCGCGTGGACAGGACTGACCCATTGGCTATCAGAAATGTGATAGATTATCCCATTGTCTAAGGGTTTCATAATTTCAGCATGAACAACCTCTTGTATTATAGGGTTTAACCTACGCTGCGGGTCTCTTTTAGGTGTTGCATCTTCATTGAGATGAATGCGATGTTGAACTATGGTTGGACTTAATCCCTTTATATCAGTCATAGTCCAACCAATGGCTTCCCTATGTTTTCTTAGAATTACTTTAAGATCTTCCCTGTCATTTAAATGGGAGGCAATGATGACAGGAAAGGTCTCTTGTTCGCCTAGATAGACGTACTTGAGATGCGCAGGTAAGGCTTTCAATTCAAAGGAAGAGGAAGGCTCACTAGAAGGATTAGTAAAATTTGTTGGCTCCATAATTGGTGAAATAGGGTTCGAGGCTCAATTTACATCAGACTCAACAACCTGATCAAGATTAAAGTCGTCAGACTCTAAACCGAAGTCACACTCAGTTTCTAGTTTCAATTCTTCCCTATATTCACTTGTTAAGTTCTCAACGAGGTTGACTTCAAATGTTTGGTCTCAACATCACGGGGTTGTTTTCCTAGGTTGAAGACATTTACTTCTCTAGTCATGTCCCCAAAGGTTAACCTCATGAACCCATTCCTACAATTGATGATGGCATTGGCAGTAGCAAGGAATGGTCGCCTTAGGATAACAGGAGTTTGAGCCCTATGATTGGACACAGGTTGTGTCTCTAGAACTATGAAATAACAGGGTAAATAAACTCCCCGACCCGGATAAGGACATCATTAATCTCCCCTTTTGGAACTTTCACTGAACGGTCAGCCAGTTGGATAGTGACTCGAGTTGGACTAAGATCGCCCAACCGAGTTGTTGATAAACTGAGAATGGAAGCAAGTTGATACTTGCCCCCAAGTCAAGAAGTGCACGACTAATCTCGGCTTGTCCTATTGTGCAGGCAATGGTGGGACTACCTGGATCCTTGTACTTAACAGGGATCAGACCCGATAGTAGCTCACTAATGTTAGTGGCTAAGAAGACCTTTTTAGGTACATTAGTCTTTCTCTTCTTGGTGCACATGTCCTTAAGAAACTTAGCATAGGATGGGACTTGTTGGATGACATCAAGAAGTGACACATTTATCTTCAATCGATTAAAGATCTCAATTATCTTATCCATGTGTGGATTTTGCTTGTTGTTTTTCAGCCTATTAGGAAATGGTACTATAGGCTAGTGCACCTAAAAGGTTGACTTATCTTTTTCAGATTCGTCAGATTTGGAAGGGTTTGGATTAGATGAGGTGGATGCTTGATTGTGGTTGTGCTGAATGGGATTAGATGGTATTGACACTTGGTTATTAACTTTCTTCCCCACCTCAATGTATGAACAACATTACATTGATTCATTAATTGATCCTCAGCCAAATGAGCTTGTTGAGAATTCCTAGGATTCGTTATTGGCTGACTAGGCAAGGTATCCTTTTGTCCCTCATTCTGTGAGGTGGCTAATTGGCTCATTTGAACCTCTAACCTCTGTATAGTTTGCATGAGAGAATCTTGGTTTTTCATATATCTTTTCATGTTTCTCTCAAAGTCAGTCATTCTTCTTTCTAGTTGAGGATTCTGGAAGGAAGATTGTGGAGCTTGGTGGGGAAAGTTTTGTTGATAGTTTGAAAAGTTAGGTGGATGGTTGGGAGAATTATTGTGGAAATTAGAAAAGTTTGGTTGATGATTGGAAGAATTATTGGCATGATGGAAGTGGCTAGCATGATTTGACCGTGAGTGGTCATTGTTATTTTGGCTCTATGAGAAATTAGGGTGATTTCTCCAGCCAGGATTGTACGTTGGTGCGTAAGAATTATTGTTCGGCCTTGAAAAGGTCGCATTCATCGATTCAGGGTATTGTTGCTGAGCCTGAAACACATGACACTCCTCAAACACATGATTCATGGCTTGACAATAAGTACAGCCCGGAGTTGGAAATTGGTTTGCACTGACTTGATTGACTGGACTCGGTTTCTTAGTTTCTAAAGCTTCTAGTCTTCTTGATAGGTTAGCTAACTTAGCCTCATTAGCTATGAATGATTCAATTGAATGGAGACCTCCTTTTGAAGAGATGGAGTTTGGATTCCTAGAGGTTTCACTAGTAGGTTCCCATTGGATGGTCTTTTCAGCTAGGTTTTCATATAAATCCCATCCTTCATTTTCATCCTTATGCAAGAATCCCCCTTGGCACATACTTTCTAAGAGGGTTTTGGTAGAATAGTCTAAACCGTCATAAAGAATTTGGCATTGTCTCCATTTCTTTATTCCATGATGAGGACATTGGATAAGGAGGTGTTTAAAACGTTCAAAGTACCTCCAAAATGGTTCATTAGGTTCTTGCTTGAATTGCATGATGTTCTTCTTAATGAGAGCGGTCTTATGAATTGGATAGAATTTCTTCAAGAAGACCTTGATGAAACCATCCCAAGATGTGATAGAGCCGGCCGCTAAGCTGTAAAGCCATTTCTTGGCTAAGTCCTTTAAGAGCGAAAGGACAAATCTCAACCTAATAGCATCATCTACAAGGTGTGGGATTTTCATCATTAGACATACTTCCTCAAATTCTCTTATAAAGAAATAGGTATCTTCGGACTCTAAGCCATGAAACTTGGGGAGTGTTGATGAATTGAGGTTTGAGCTCAAAATTGTATTCACCAACCGATGGAAGTTGGATGTAAGATGGAAGTGAGGTTCTAATGGGATAGAACCTATCCTGCAATGATGTTGGCTGAGCCATAACCGATCTTGTCTTGGTTCAAACTTGGGGGGTAATGTGTTTCTAGTCAACCTAGATGAATTAGGGTCTCTTGACCACACTTGCATACATAATCACAATCACAAACAAGTTTACCAATAGTCAACAAGAGTAATCAACCAAGCTTAGTCTAAGGTAACCTTGACCTAGACAACTCCTAACTGGTTGATTGTCCACAGGAGGTATAATGCAGACTTTGACCACAAGCTAATCAGCCAGGTCAGAGCAAGATTGGTGGGAGGTATCCACTCAAAAGCGACGGGCCTAATTAAGCCAAACCACCAGCCTTCGGGGTTTCGCCCCTCAATCCCCAACCTTAGTCACCGATTTGGCAAGAGTCAGATTCAAATCAATTTCCTCCTTAGGCCAGTCTCCTATTTGAGTCCGAGATGTCCTAGGGCCAACGTCTACTCAGTTTTAGTTAGGCTTGGGTTAGTGAGTGAGGAGATTGTTTGTGGATTAAGAGAGGGTAATGACTTCCCCACCTTATCTTGTTTATAGGACAAGCCCTTAAATCAATTTAGTGCAGTGTATAAGTATATAAAAAAAAGTAACACTCAAGCAATATTTCATACAAGAATGAACCTTATACTAAATGTTATGCACACATACCTTGGCTCCAACACTGATAGGTAGTAAAAAGTGCATATTTATCATCACATATACCATCATATTTTCCTATTTATTCTTTTATTAAGCACTACTACTAATGTTTTATTGTTTAATGTGTGCAGGCCTTGAGTAAATAAAAAAATAAATAAATGAAGCCCGATTAAAGCCCAAAAGCCCAAAAAGTCCATAAGCCTACATGCATAATTAATTGTAGTAATTTAGAAGCTTCTATCTTATCTAACCTAATCTAAACTTAAATTTTAAATTATTAATTTAAAATCTAGGGGAGGAAGAGGAAGGATAAAAATAGAACTCCTAATTGCTAAAGAGAAGGATAAAGTGGGACTCCTAATTACTAAGAGAAGGAAAAGGATAAAAAGAGATGGACTTCTACTTAAATCTGATTGCTTGCAATACAAAGATAAAGATAAAGGGAACAAATCCTTTCAAATTTAGATTTTTGATAACTTGCTTCCCAAGTTATCCCGAGTTCTCAAGATAGAGGGTTTGAATGCAGAATCCAGAAGGAGGCGCCCAGATGGACGGACCAGAGGAGGCCACGCAAGAAAGCGCGTGGCCATTGGCCACGCTATTGTCACGGAAACGCGGCCACCCGCGGCTATTTGGATAATGTTGATAACGCGTCTTCGTGGGAGAGTTGTACTGGGACTCTATATCTTATATCCTCTATAAATACTCCTGCAGAGCAACAGAGAAGGGCAGCTCTCAGAGGCTCAAATTTAGGGTTTCCTTTAGATCCTCTTTTCTTTTCGAATTTCTTGTATTATTTCGTTTTTGTTATTTGGAGAAGAAGATTATTAAAGAAGGAGAAGAGCTTTGTAATTGGCCGGTGACATCCAATAAAAAGGTTCTTTATTCTTTTTATTTTCTTGTTTTGCAATTCAATTTATTTTTCTGCTTTAGCTTATTTGTTTTTCTTCTTTTAATTTTCATGCAACCTTTCTTATTCATAATAAAAATTCTAAAACTATAATAAAAATGTGAGTAACTAATTAAAACTTATAGTTTGCCAATCTCTGGATCAACCTTAGTTTAGTTAAAAGATGAATTGATTGATATCTATTATTAAAAACCCTAGGATTAAAATTGATTTTCTTGAAGATAAATTAATAATTGAGTTTAACTAATTTAAGTTGCACTTCTTAAATGGTTATTCATATTTCATATCTAAATACTTTGATAGCATAATTTTAAGTAGACTTTTCTTATGCTATACTTTGAAATTAGGATGAACTATAGTTTGATTTTTATTAGTGCACATTAATTAGGGTTTACAACATTGTTATTCATCTTTCTTGATTCTCAACCCTAGGGTAGATAATTCTTTATTCAATGTGATGTTTACTCTTTTAGAATAATACTTTGATTGTGATAGATGATTAGTAAACTATACTTCTAAAACTATTTCTTACAATCAATATCCCTTTTTTCTAAGCTAATTGTTAGAGAAAATCGTTCCGAAAAGCTTCTATCGCATTCCTCCCTGTGGATTCGACCCGCATAGCTCTTGCTACCGCGGATATATTGTGGAAGACAGAGACATGCATATATCCAGATAACATCATTCTACTATATCTCTATTTTTTCTCAATCAAAATTTTAGCGCCGTTGCCAGGGAGGGAACGGTAAGATATTCTCTAAAAAAAAGCTAATTATTTATTTATTTTTTTCTGTTTGCAGGATCTGAGAACAGGAACTATAACTGCAGCTAAGGACATATGGCAACTCTGTGCCTCTGCCCTAGAAGGCAGAGTAGCAGAGCCTACTATCTAGCCGCATTTCCGCGGCATTAGTAGTGAATTATTGACTGAGTTTTTGCAGGTTACTGCAAATTGCAAAGTTCTCTTTGCTGCGTTGATAATATTTCTCTGTAATCACCCTGCATACTGCTAATTAATTAACATTAACCTATTAGTTGACTAATTAAAATTTTTTTTAGACTCTTGCATCATAGGCACGTGTCTATTTAAATTTCCTTAATTTCTGTTGGTGAGTGTTGGAGACTAAAGGTACGTGACACATTGCATATAGAATAGGAAACACCTTTGTTTGATTTAGTTTAATATAGTGTTTTGATTCTTTTGTTCGACACGTACACATTTAAAACATCATAAGGGCATAACCCATAAATAACATAAGGTGGGGATTTCATCACCCTTCCTTGGCCCACAAATCATCTCCGTTGCACTCACAACCCTAACCTTAAAAATAAAAATTGACTAGACGCTGGCCTTGGTTAACTCGGACTCATTAGGAGATTGGCTGAAGGAGAAAGTTGTTCGAAATTAACTCTTGCCAAATCGGTGTCTAGAAAGGGGATTAAGGGCCAAAAGCCCAAAGGTTGGTGGTTACTTAATTAAGGAACGTCTTTGACGGATAACCTCCCACCAACCTTACCACCTACCTGGCCGTTTAACTTGTGGTTAAGGTCGGCAATATACCTCCTAAAGACAGTCTAAAGTTAGGAGTCGTCTAGGTCCAGGTTTACCCTAACTTAGGTTAGAATTTTTTTCTTTTTATTTGTTTGCTTATTTGTTTTTCTTTGTTTGTGTGATATGGCTTATAACAATAATTCTTCCAATTTTAATGGTAATCCATATTACACCCCTACCTCTTTTTCAGATATTACCAACCCGGCATATCATAACTTTAACCAACCTAGTGTGCCGGAGTGGTCTTATCAAAATCAATATAACCCATGTCCCCAATCTTATGACCATAATTTCCAAAACAATCAATGGGGATTCGCCTCCCCCGAGTCCAATTTTCAACCAACTTGTCCTCCTTATCCACCTTGTCCACAATATTTTTAAGATTCATACTCAGTTCCACCAGTTCAAAATAGAAAACCATTTAACGGACTCACAATTTCACCACAAATTTCAAAACAAAACTTTCTTTTTTCAAGTCCAATCGCAACAAAATGATGACCCAATCGACTATGAAAAGATGCTTGAAGTCATGACTCAGGCTAAAATCGCTCGTAATCATGACATAGATCTAATGATCCAAACTCTCCATTCTCACTGTTTGACCATTTCTGATGTCGCTAACCGTTCTGTTAGAGCCGAAGAGTCATCTTGTTTTGCAAAACAAGATTCCATTTCAGTACAATCATTTGAACTTGCCCAAACTCTAAAATTTGAAAATGACATTGACAGTTTGGCAAGTTATTCATTTCCTGAAATAGAACTTGAGAATGAATATGATTCTGAACCTCAACTTAATGATTCAATTCTACTTCCTGATTCAATAATGACTCTGGTGTCTTCATCTGATTTCAATCTTTTTCTCGAGTCAACATTGGATCCTGTGCCAATTCCTAATGAAATTGAATCACCCATCTTTGATGATCATCATATTGAACTTGACCAATTTCATACTTTTGAAAGTCCCATTGACACATTGGCAAGTTCTCATTTTTATGAAATTGAACTCAATGAGAAATGTGACCTAGATTCTCAAATTTGTGATCCAGTTCAAATTCTCGAATCAATATTGACTCATGTTTTGTTACCCGATTTGAGTAATATTTTAGAGTCAATTTTGATTCCCACACCTATCATTCTTGAACTTGAATCACCAATATTAAGTCACATTCCATTGTGGGAAAATGAATGTGGACTTGAGTTTTAACTTCTTGATTTGGACCCACTTCCTGAACCAATCTCGACTCCTGAACCTTTACTTGACTTAAGTCACTTTCCTGAGTCGGTATTAGTTCCCGTACTTCCTAAGTCCAAGTCAATCATTTTATCTTTTCACACTCCATTTTGGGACAAGGCGGTTGACAAAATTGACTCCGAAATTAATTATGGAATTTGGAAATTGGATGGGGTTAAATTTTTAATAAAAACCGTTTTTACATACATCATTTTAGTGGGTTATATAAGAGAGGTTTCTGGTGGGTTCCTCTGAACTCCACGAAAATTCGATTGGGCCGCATTTTGTGGACCAATCAGGCCACCACCGGAACCACCACCTTAAGGTAATATTTTCCTTCACTTTCTTCTTTTTCATGCATCTGTGCATTAATTCATACATTGAGGACAATGCATGAGATAGGTGTGGGGAGGATTTACTAACATACCAACATAGGTGGATACTAACTAACAAATTTTTTTTTTAAAAAACAAAAAAAAAACTTTTTGAAAAAGAAAACAATATTTTGACTTATTTTTTGAAAGAAATCTAAGTTAATCTTAAAAATTAGGAAAATCATGATTAGGATTTCTAAAAACTTGGTCGAAATAAAATAAATTGTTGGATTTTTTTGGTATAGGAAGAAAAATTGAATAATTAATTAGTCTTGATTTTTACCTTAATGAAATGTGCATACCTTATACACGTTCACATCTAGGATTCTAAGACAAAGACTCTTGTGCCTTATAAAAAAAATAATTTAAATAATATAAAAATATAGATTTCACTAATTAAGCTAGATACATGTGCCTCAAGAAGCATAAGTATTCACGCCTAAAGGTGATTTTATAAATAAAGTCTTTAGTTTTGTGGCCTAGTTCACTCGAGTCCTTAAGTCCGTGGGGTGTTTTCTCACCCGGTGCCCTAAAACCGACTGGTTTGGGAGCCACCGACCTTAGGCTCGCTACATGGGTAGATTAGAAAGCCTAAGAAAACTAAGAAATATTATCTATATATGTACTAACACATCTAATAGTCAATTAGTTAGGTATGAGGGCCTCAAGAAGCCTTGATACTTATACAAAAGAAAATTAGATAAGTTATATATATATATATATATATATATATATATATATATATATATATATATATATATATAGGGGTTACTGTACCTCAGCCTGCAGGCTGAGAGAGTTTCTCAGCCGGCGGGACGTGGCTGAATATATGCCACACATCGGCCGCAGTGTGTTGGCGCCAAAAAAATCAAAAAAATCCCGCCTAAACAATCGTGAAACAAATTGACAAAAATACCTCTTTTTTAATTCTAAAGTGGAATAAAGTCATGAACAAACAAAATTTCAGTTGAATATATCTACAGTTATAAAATTCGTAATTTTAATACATCGAAAAATATAATTAAAAAAAATTGGATCAATATAATGTAAAATAAGCAGAAGCATTGAAAATTTAAAAAATATGCCATGGTCGCAGACTTAATACAATATAACAACTGCGACACAGTCGCAGTCACTAGTAGCACTCATAGTATAACAAAACGTTTTTATGCGACCTAATACAATATAATTTCAATTTTATATGACAACTGCGACACAGTCGCAATCACTAGTCGCAGTCATTGTATAACAAAACTTCTTTATATAACGTCTGCGACCCTAGTCGCATTTATCGTACAACAATGCAACCTCCTTCAGTACTGCGACCAAAGTCGCAATCTTCTTTCTCATGCCTTATGTAAAAGATTTTTAATATGCGACTAGGGTGGATTAGCCATGCGACCCTGAGATCAATTCGCGTATATCAAATCTTATAAAAATTACTATATTAATTACACTGAATTAAATGAAGTAATTAATATTCTTTCTACCGTGATACAACAACAGTCTAGAAAAAGAGATGCACTAATGTTAATCTCGAGAAAGGAAAGATGTGCACCATACGTAATCTAAAGATATAGGCAAACAATTCTATAAAAAGTTAATTTGTACTTCGGATTCTCCCCGCAATAAATCTTCAATTAAATATTTAATTTTTTTTACCACTTCTTACCATACTCAACCATCACCTGTAACAATTATTATTACTGTTCATGTTCTTCCACAATATTGACCTTTATATAATGCTTGTTACTAATATATTATCTCATACCTAAAAACTATATTTTTGCTCTTCCTTTTCAATTTGATTTCAAAAACTTCCAAAAAAAAATTCATTCTTGAATCATGTCTTCCCCATCTTCTTCCTCTGAACACTTAGATTTCAACTTCAATCGTTCCCCACCGGTCCTTTTTCTTTAGGATATTCTAGTGAATCTGATACCAGTCTGGACTTCACTCCTTTTGACTATCTCACTACATCAAATAATGTATTAACTGATCCTCCTATTCATGAGAATAATGAAGATTTCATGTGGGTTAGTGAGGAAGACATTATTCCTCTGCCACTTGACGGAGACATGCTTGATGAAAGCATGTCCTCTGATGCTGTAGGCTCGCTTCCTAGCAACGGGTCAGACGAAGAGCTTGATAGAGACGATCCATTCTGGGAGTTCATCGGTGAAACAAAAAACCTCAAAAACAGGAAGATGATGAGGAAATAAGTGATGAAGAGGAAGAGCAGAAGAATGAAGACGATGCATCTGCTTATGATGGTGATAATGACGAGGATTAAGATTTCCTGATCTTCTGATATTCAATTATATTTTGTCTTCTTTTAAAAGCTTTTAATTCTATTTTTTTGTAAGGTCTCTTTCTCACTATATTAACTTATAAGCTCTTTTAATTACATATCCAAACTGCGACTGCTGCTCTTAAACACTGCGACCATAGTCGCATTCCTACTACGGATGCAATAATTAAAAATAATTCATACGTTATAGGCGGCTGAGACAAAAGATACGGTGAACTGCGACTATAGAATCAGTCCTTATTCAAACAACAGTCAAAAATAAAGAACAAAAAGAATATAAAATAATACGTAAATTGTGATTATACTATCGCTCTCGTTAAATACTGCGACCATAGTCGCGGTACTGCGATCATAGTCGCAATTCATGGTCGCATAATATATGTAAAAACCAATTTAATTGTTCATAGGAGGATCAGACAACATTCACAAAATAAAGAACAAAAAAATATAAAATAATACGTAAACTGTGATTATACTATCACTCTCGTTAAGTACTGCGATCATAATCGCGGTACTGCGATCATAGTCGCAGTCCATGGTCGCATAATATATGTAAACACCAATTTAATTGTTCATAGGAGGATCGGACAAACATTCAGAAATTATACGAAGGACAGTATTTGATGACTAACGGTTGACAATTTATGGTCGCAGTTACTTAATCATTTATTAGTTCCCAATGCGACTATGGTCGCAATAATGTACTGTTTTGGAGTTCAAAGTAATTTAAAGTTATAGTGTATTAACTTTTAAACTGTTTTGGATAACTGAACAATCACCTAGGAAGTATACAATTTTTGGGAAAAGGTAGAAAATAAGTTTAGGAGATATTCACGTGGTTTGAGAGCTTAAACCCTTTGGAATTCCGGGATTAAAAATATATAAAGGGTCATCAGCAAAGGATTACAAACATGCTAACTTATTTTTGCTCAAACTCGTTACTCTCACTGTTCGGAAAATAGATTCAAAAAATGTCTTCTCCACCGTCTTCACCGGAAAGAAGCCAATCATCTAATGATTGGATGTATAGTTCTGAAGATATGTCTCGCTACGGGTCAGAGGATGAGCTTGATACAGACGACCCGTTCTGGGAGTTCATTGATGAACCAAAATATAAACATGAAGAGGAAGAAAGCGAAGAGGAGATTGTCGTTGAAGAGGAGGAAAGGGACGGAAAGCGATACGGAAGACGAAAGCAGTCATACTCTTGACAACGAATCTGATTACGATGGTGATGACGAGGATTAGAAGTTTAAAAATTGTATTTTATTTTTTTTTAAATATATATGAATCTGTTTTCTAAGGTTAATTTTAAAATGAAGGATATATATGACTTTTTTTTAAATTAAAGCAGTCATACTTTTTTTTAAATATATATGACTTTGATCGCAGTTGTTGGCCGAGTCTTAATAAAATACACTGCGACCTTGGTCGCAGTTGCTGGTCTTTAGTATTAATCAACAACACTGCGACCTTGGTCGCTATGCGTGTCAATATAAAGGAAACACCTACCTAACGTACTGCGACCTAAGTCGTAGTCATTGTACTGCGACCCTAGATTGCAGATGCTGGCCCTCTTTATCAATAACAACATATGCCGTACTGCGACCTAAGTCGCAGTCATTGTACTGCGACCCTAGATTGCAGATGCTGGACCTCTTTATCAATAACAACATATGCGTGTTAATATAAAGGAAACACCTACCTAACGTATTGCGACCTAAGTCGCTGTCATTGTACTGCGACCCTAGATTGCAGATGCTGGCCTTCTTTATCAATAACAACATTGCGACCTTGGTCGTAATTAACCATGTACACTGCGACCAAAGTCTCTATCTACATTATATACACAAAAAAATAAACTATATAGGAGAGCCTAGATCTGACAAAGAGAGGTAAGGAAATAGGGGGAAAAAATAATTTATAATCAATAACCTAAATCATATAAAGAGCGGCAAAAAGAAAGGGGAAAAAAATAATAATAAACAAGTCTGACAACGTGCGCTCCCAAAAATTGCCTTTTGGGCAAAAAAATAATAAACAATAAGGAAAGTTAAAGAAAAAGTAGCTTTTCATAAGGGGTATTTGGTAATTTAACTTCTTCCTATAAGCGGGCCGCAAGTTAGTGAGTTGACAAATTGAGCCACGTCACCGCAGGCTGAGAGAGTACTCTCAGCCCGCGGGCTGATATACATTTTTCTCATATATATATATAAGAGGCATGAGAGTCCAAGTTAAAGAACTCTTAGTCAAAATTTCACGGTCACGAGGATGCATATGACTTAGGGTAACAAAATAGACTATATAAAAATTCAATTTTAATCCTTACCTAAAATTGATGACAAATTATTGTATAAAGACTAAGTTCAAGAATGAATAAAAATGATAATCCTAAAACTTATAGATTGCTTAGTTTATTCCAATATATTTCAAATATTCATTTCCTTTTTCAAAATAAAATAAATAAATAAATAATAAAATAAATAAATTAATTAAATCTCTAACATTTTTCTTTTATGGATTTTGTGGGTGTAATCCGCTGAAAACCCTCACGAGACAACACTCGTCCTCTAGGGTTAACCTAGAGGTTTAACGGCTAGTTGCACGTGCTAAGTGCAACCGTGGTGCCTACGAAAGTGAGTTAGGATAGATTATGTTTTCTTTTTCTTTTTTACTCGAGGACGAGAAAAAAGATTAGTGTGGGGGTGTGATAGGTAGTAAAAAGTGCATATTTATCATCACATTTACTATCATATTTTCCTATTTATTTTTTTATTAAGCACTACTACTAAGTTTTATTGTTTAATGTGTGCAGGCCTTGAGTAAATAAAAAAAATAAATAAATGAAGTCCAATTAAAGCCCAAAAGCCCAAAAAGTCCATAAGCCCACATGCATAATTAATTGTAGTAATTTAGAAGCTTCTATCTTATCTAACCTAATCTTAACTTGGATTTTAAATTATTAATTAAAATCTAGGGGAGGAAGAGGAAAGATAAAAATAGAACTCCTAATTGCTAAAGAGAAAGATAAAGTGGGACTCCTAATTGCTAAGAGAAGGAAAATGATAAAAAGAGATGGACTTCTACTTAAACCTGGTTGCTTGTAATACAAAGATAAAGATAAAGAGAACAAATTCTTTTCAAATTTGGATTTTTGATAACTTCCTTCCCAAGTTATCCCGAGTTCTCAAGATAGAGGGTTTGAATGCAGAATCCAGAAAGAGGCACCCAGATGGACGGATCAGAGGAGGCCACGCAAGAAAGCGCGTGGCCATTGGCCACGCTATTGGCGCGGAAACGCGGCCATAGCCGCGTTTCCGCGGCTATTTGGATAATGTTGGTGACGCGTCTTCGTGGGAGAGTTATACTGGGACTCTATATCTTATATCCCTATAAATACCCCTGCAGAGCAACAGAGAAGGGCAGCTTTCAGAGGCTCAAATTTAGGGTTTCCTTTAGATCCTCTTTTCTTTTCTAATTTCTTGTATTATTTTATTTTTGTTATTTGGAGAAGATTATTAAAGAAGGAGAAGAGCTTTGTAATTGGCCGGTGACATCCAATAAAAAGGTTCTTTATTCTTTTTACTTTTCTTGTTTTGCAATTCAATTTATTTTTTTGCTTTAGCTTATTTGTTTTTCTTCTTTTAATTTTCATGCAACCTTTTTTATTCATAATAAAAATTCTAAAACTATAATAAAAATATGAGTAACTAATTAAAACTTATAGTTTGCCAATTTCTGGATCAACCCTAGTTTAGTTAAAAGATGAATTGGTTGATATCTATTATTAAAAACCCTAGGATTAAAATTGGTTTTCTTGAAGATAAATTAATAATTGAGTTTAACTAATTTAAGTTGCACTTCTTAAATGGTTATTCATATTTCATATCTAAATACTTTGATAGCATAATTTTAAGTAGACTTTTCTTATGCTATGCTTTGAAATTAGGATGAACTATAGTTTGATTTTTATTAGTGCACATTAATTAGGGTTTACAACATTGTTATTCATTTTTCTTGATTCTCAACTCTAGGGTAGATAATTCTTTATTCAATGTGATGTTTACTCTTTTAGAATAATACTTTGGTTGTGATAGATGATTAGTAAACTATACTTCTAAAACTATTTCTTACAATCAATATCCCTTTTTTTCAAGCTAACTGTTAGAGAAAATCGTTCCGAAAAGCTTCTATCGCATTCCTCCCTGTGGATTTGACCCGCATAGCTCTTGCTACCGTGGATATATTGTGGAAGACAGAGACATGCATCCATCCAGATAACATCCTTCTAACCCTTAAACTATATCTCTATTTTTTCTCAATCAAGCACTCTTCAACAGTAAATAGAAAATGTAATGAAATAGACACGTGCTTAAATGCAAAGTCTAAATCATTTTTAGCATTTACAATCAATTTTTTACTGTTGTGTTAGAAATGTATATACAGTGAGTCAAACAAGGAAATAAATGCTACAGAGATTAAACTATGAAATTCAGCCAACCTGCAGAAGATACAGGTTAGTAGTTCACTCAGATTGCCACAAGAATGTAGCAAATCTGAGGGCTTCTGGGCTCTGCTTTCTTGAACAGAGTCCAGGGCCACTTATATGTCCACTGCAGCAAAAATTCCTTGTTAAATTTGTACACCAAAAATAAAGAAGAATGTTAACCAAAAATGTAAACTTTAAAGAGAATTACTTACCGTCCCTCCCCGGCAACGACGCCAAAAATTGATTGAAAAATCAAATAGTTAAGAATTACCGTGTAGCTTTGGGCTAACGGGTCGTGTCCACGAGGAGGAATGCGATGAAAGCTTTTCGGTGTTTTGTTTAGAAAGCTAAGAATGGTGCTAGTTTTTTGGTTGAAAAGAGAATGGAGAGAAGGGAAATGATTAAAGAAAAATTGCAAATTTGGAGAAGGCTTTGAAAAAGGTGATTTAAAAAGCTTTGAAAAGTGATTTGTTATTTTTAATATAAGAAGGAGAAGATCTGGGCTCACTAATTTTTTACTTAACTACTTATCTCAAGAACTTTTTTAGTGCATCACTTTTATCATAGGCAAAAAGCTTAATTTCTTTTAGTGTTCAAGTAAAACAAATGAGATGATTTTGGATCAAATCTTGAGGTCTTTTTTAACACAATATTAAAAATAGAATGTTGAACCATCAAGCGCGAAGAAGCAAGTATGGAATAAAACGATTTAACAATAGTTGTGCTTTGAAAGTCCAAGTTTTAAAAGAAGAGCATCATCATGAGCTTTCAAGAATAAAATTTAACTTTAGGCATTATAGGCATTATGATTCAAGAGAGTTCTTCCATAAATTTCAATCGAGAGAGAGGAGGTAGAAAAGATCAATTAATGAGCCCAGAAAATGATTTAGCTACTCATTATGTAATGAAAACAAATAAGAGATTGATAATTAAACATAAACATACCGAATTCAAGTTGAGTTGGAATAGCAAGTAGAATCTCCTTTGATTGTCACTTCAAAGACGAATTACATACTCAATTCCACTCTTCTCTCTTTTCTGGTCAAAACTAAAAAAATAAAGAGGAGATACAACTTCTCCAAGCTATCTAACAATGTTCCTAAAACCCTAAAAATGAACAAGAAATTTAATCCTAGTCTTCGCCCCTTTCTTCTCTGTTGAAAATGGTATTTATAGGGAAAAACCAGAGGGGAGAGGTCGTAGAAAGATTGGGGGAGCAAACGCTCCCCCAATAGAATTACCAAAGCCACGGAAGCGCGGCTAGGGCCGCGTTTCCGCGGCCCTGGTGTGGCCAGGTGGCCACACCCAAATGGTGGAACTCCCTGGTTTGGTGATTCTTTCATATCTTCTGCTGGTTTTCTCGTTTCAGCTCCAGGATTTGACGAAACAGCCTTTGATTGTTGGCTTCAACCGCTTGATTTGGGAAGATTCATTTCAACTGGTTTTCAAGCTCTCTGATTTGCCAAGATTTGCCCTGATTCCTTAATTTCAAATTTATTCTGAATTAAATCAGAATTTGATGGGCTTTTGGGCTTGTTTCTCTTTCCTTTCTTTTAGCAATGGGCTACATTTAACAAAGAAGAATAAGACTTATTAATAGGATTTATTAGATAAAAAGTATGGTAATGTGACAATGTATATGCAATATATATGACTGACAGTCGGTGATAGAGGAACAGTCTCAGATATAGTGATTGGAATCTGTGGATTAAAATATGAAACAGACTCAAAAAACGTAACATCTGCAAACACCAAATATTTTCTTGTGGAGAGATTATAGCACTGATATCTTTTTGCGTTCTAGAATACCCAACAAAGACACATTTTATAGATTTAGGAGATAACTTGTCTAGCTCAGGAGACAAGTCCTAAAGAAAACAAGTGGAGCCAAAAACACGGGGAGTCATGGAGAAAAGGTGTTTTGTTAAGAAATAGACAAGAAAAAGGAGATTTTTTATCGAGAACAGAAGATGACATTCTAGTAATCAGATGGCAAGCATTTTACACAGCATCAAACCATAAATATTTTGGAACACTCATATAAATCATTATGGTTCTAGCGGCATACAGAATGTGTTTATGTCTGCGTTCAGCAACTCTATTTTATTGAGATGTATGAGAGCAATAGGTCTGATGAATAATCCCATTATTGAAATAAAAAATAGATATATCTTTTTTAACATATATCAAGGCATTATCAGTACGAAAACTAATTTTTTATTCATTAAAGAAAAGTTCAATAACACTGGAGACTTTTGACCTCTCTTTTAGGAGATACAATCACGTCATGCTAGAGAAATCATCAATAAAGAGCAAATAAATCTAAAACCCTTAATGGAGGGTATACGACTAGGACCCCAGACATCAGAACGAACCAATTCGAATGCAAAACTGCTACGATTATTAACTCGACTCTGAAACGTAGCATGATAATGCTTACTAACTCATAAGACTCACAATCTAAAGAAGAAATAGAGGACTCAACAGGAATAACAGACTGAAATTTTTGTACTGAAGGATGACCCAAGCGCTAGCGCCAAAGTAAAACTGTATCAGGTTGATCTGCAACCAAGCCAGTAGGAGTCACTCGATCGTCTAAATAGTATATGCCTCCTCGCTCATGCCCCAAATCAATCCTCTTCCCAGTCGACAGGTCCTGAAACATACAATGAGAAGGGAAAAATGTTATTTTGCAGTTATTATGTTTAGTAAACTGGCTGATAGATAAGAGACTAACAGAAAATCGTGGAACATATAGGATATCAGTAAGGGTCAAGAATGAAGTAGCTTGCACTACTCCATTCCCTAATACAGGAGAATGGGTACCATCAACAATTTTCACAGAGGGGTGGAGACATGACAAATTTAATGAAACAAACTCTTGTTTAGTACCATGGGATGAGGCTCTTGAGTCTAATATTCAGGGCTTTTGAGGAGAGGCAGTATAGGCGTGCATACTTGAAGCAGGTTGCATGAGTTGTTGAAAGATCATTTTGAGAGAACTCTAGCTGTCGGACTCGGAGTCCATCATATTCCTTCTACGATAATATAACCGTAAAAGAGTCAGGAATTATAGATGAACAATTTTGAGGAGTATCACATGGGGCAGGAGAACCGACTAAGATAGATGTGCCCACTCAGGACGTCCAAATTTCTTTTAGCACTTTTCGGAGATGTGATTGCTACGTCTACAATGCGTATATTACCGTGGCCTTTCTCAGAGGCGCTCTGTCTCATGGTTCAAAGACTCGGCCGAGTCGGAGACGAGTCGGCCGAGTCGTATCCGTCTCGGCCCGCTCCGAGACGAGTTCGAGTCACGAGTCGGTCGACTCAACTCAGAGGAGACCGACTCGGTCGAGAATCGGAGTTCGACTCGGCCGACTCGGCCGAATCGGTCGTGACTCGGCCGAGTCAACTCCGATTCTCGGCCGAGTCGGCTCGAAACGTATATTCACCCGTGACGAACGGGTATAAAGAAAAAAAGGAAAAGAAAAAAAAGAAACTACCTCTCTCTCGCTATGACTTGGAGATCGCCGCCGCTGCCCAATCATCGCCGCTCAGATCTGGACTCCGCCGCCGCATGATCGCCGTCAGCCGTTCCTCCCCAGCCCCAAGTGATGTTCCTCCCTCTCTCTGTCTCTTTCCCTCTCCCTCCCTCTGTTTCTCTCTCCCCCTCCCTCTCTCACCTGCTCTCTCTCCCTCTCCCCCCTCTCCATCTCCCATCTCTCTCTGTCTCTTTCCCTCCCCTTCCCTCTGTTTCTCTCTCCCCATCCCTCTCTCACCCGCTCTCTCTCCCTTTCCATCTCTCGTCTCTCTCTGTCTCTTTCCCCTCCCCCTCCATCTCTCTTCCTGTTTTCGATCTCTCCTCCCTCTCCCCCTTCAAGGTATAAGAGAAGCAGATGATGATGGTGGTGGTAAAGGTGTGAGAGTTTTATCCAGTTCTAGTAGTGATAACGGTGAAGATGGTGATGATAATGATGACAATGATGGCGGTGATGGCGGCGGCGGTGATGATGATAATAATGAGAGCAACAATAGTGCTGATAGAGGAACTTATAGTCTGAAGGTCATGCAAATATTGAGTTTGACATCAAGCAAACATATGGTGTGACATATGTCCATTACTACAGACCACAACTTGAGAGATATATGAGCACTAGTATCGGTTTATCTACTTACCGCAGAGATGATTATGATGATTTTGTGCTTCATCGCAATTCAATGTGAAAATAACTACATTAGCATGTATTTATGAATGTAATTTGTGCAATTTACTATATTGTGCATGTATTTTGATATGCTTCTACCGACGACGCGTGTATTTATGCTTTCGCTTTATGTTTAGTTTGTTAGGTGATATATTTTGGACATGTGATACATGAATTTGGATGCCTATATTTTTTTAAGATTTGTCATTATTTTTCAGAATTTTTTGAGCTTCTTATTTAGCGTTTTGCGTGTATCACCCGAGACCGATCCGAGTCGCCGAGACCGATCCGTCTCAGTGCCCGCCGAGTCGACGGCCGAGACCGCGACTGTGAACCATGCTCTGTCTGCCTCCATAGGATCCATATCCACATCTAACGAATCCACATCCTCGTCTTTCAGAATCGCGGTCACGATCACGACCTCTGCGACGATCAGAAATCATGGCAGACTGCTCAATGGATAGTGCAGATGAAACCTCGGATCCGACAATGGAGAAGGTGAAATGAGCGGAAGGTGAAAGTCTTGAGGTCTGACAATGGAGGCGAGTATGCCTCCAAAGAATTCAAAGACTACTTAGCAAGGAAGGACACCAACTAAGTATTACAGGGCGACTAGAACAAAATGGAGTAGCAGAGCCATGAATTGGACACTTACAGAGCGTGCCCGCAGTATCAGATTACAGGTTGACATGTTAGAAGGATTTTGGGTAGAGGCGGTAAATCATGCGAGTTATCTGGTCAACATGTCACCATCAACAGTCATTGATCTTTAGATCCCAGATGAGATATGGCGAGGAGAGTCTGTGGATTATTCAACCTTACAGATTTTCGGTTGTCCGGTTTATAGTTTGGTTGATAGTCAGAAAAGGAACAAACTAAAGTCCAAGTCTAAGAAGTGTATCTTCATCGGGTTCACCAAAGGAGTCAAGAGTTTGACTTTGGGATTCCGAGAAAAGAAGCGCCTTTATCAGTAGAGATGTGATCTTTTATAAAGGATCAATATTACAAGAAAAGCTAGAGACGGAGGATAAAACACAAGGTGGAGCTTCAGACAGTTCGCAAGATACTCAGGAAAAGAAAGTTGAGTTATCAGATAACCCTAAAAGGCCTGAAAGCAAGGTTCTAAATATCGGATATCGGGATCGTATCAGATGAGGTTTTTTTCATATCAGATATCAGGGGAGATATCGGGGATACGTGCACATATCGGGCATTCATATCAGACACTATATATTATGAAATATTGATAAGTAAAAGTTGGTTTAATGTCATAAATATCTACCTAATAAAAATGAAGTAATATGCATGCAAAGACTGTAAAAAATATTGTATATTTGCACGCAGTGGTCCAATAAATAAGTTATTTCATATCAGGCGATATATTGGGCAATTTATCAACCGATATCGGGTGATTTATCGGCCGATAATTTGAAAAATCGGCCGTTTTTTGCTGCAAATGATATGGCGAATGATTTTCCCATATCGTATCGGAAGCAAGTAAAAAAGGAGATATCGGACGATATCTCAGCTGACTGTCGATATTTAAAACAGGGCCTGAAGGGTCAGAAGAGGACTCCTCAGATTCAGATGGAGACGTACAAGAGGCTACTCAAAAGCAACCTAAAATTTAAGGCGGTTAGTCAGAGTTACGATGCCACTAATAAGATATGCCTGGGAAGATGATCATGTCTCTTTCGTATTAGCAATAGAAACAGGAGATCCTGACAGTTACAGGGAAGCGATCGGGGCAGATGACCACGACAAGTGGATTATAGCCATAGAGTACGAGATGGAGTTTTTGGATAGAAGTCGGTCTTTCAAAGGGCTCAAAGGTAATAGGTTGCAGATGAGTCTTTCATAAGAAGGACAATGAGCAGTACAAGGAAAGGTTTCTTGCCAAAGAATATGCTCAGAAAGAGGGTATTGACTACAATAAGATTTTTTTCTCATGTAGTCAAGCATACATCTATTCAGATGTTATTGGTGATAGTTGTTCAGTTGATCTAGAGTTAGAGCAGATGGACGTCAAAACAACGTTTTTGCACGTTGAGCTGGATGAGAAGACATACATGAAACAACCTGAGGGTTATATTCAGGAAGATAAAGAAACAAGGTATGTCTTCTAAATAAGTCCCTCTATGGACTTAAGCAGTCTCTCAGACAGTGGTACAACAGTTTGACTTTTTCATGATCAAGGCCAGATATAACCGCTGTAAGTATGATAGTTATTTCTATTTTAAACAGAGTGATGATCTGATATATTTGCTATTATATGTGGATGATATGCTGATTGTTGTGAAAAACAAGACACATGTTCAGAAGCTTAAAGTTCAGCTCAAGAAGAAATTTGACATGGAGTTGGGAGAAGCCAAGAAGATCTTAGGTATGGAGATCACTCGAGGCAAAGGCTCAGGCAGATTTTGGCTATCCCAGAAGAACTATATTCTCAAGGTGTTGGAGAGATTAAACATGGTAGAAGCAAGACTAGTCAACACTTCTTTGGCATGTCACTTCAAATTATCTTCCAAGCAGTGTCCACAATCACCAGAAGAGGATGAGGAGATGTCTCGAGTACTATATGCTAGTGCGGTGGAATCACTCATGTATGCTATGGTCTGCACTAGGCCTGACTTAGCCTATGCAGTTAGTACAGTAAGTCGGTTCATGTCAGAATCAGGAAAGCAACATTAGGAAGCAATGAAGTGGGTACTACGATATCTGCGAGGGACTGCGAGACTAGGCTTGGTGTTTTAGAGATTGAAAACAGAGAAACTTAGGATACTACAAGGTTATGTTGATGCAGATTATGCTGGAGACCTTGATCAGCGAAAATCTATGACGGGTTATGTGTTTACAGTAGCTGAGTACGTCATTATTTGGAAGGCAGAGTTGCAAGATACACTTGCTCTTTCAACAACAAAGCGGAGTACATGGGTGCAGTTGAGGCATCGAAGGAAGCTTTGTGGTTGAGAGGATTGGTTGAGACGTTTAGTATCATGCAAGATTCAGTTCGGGTTCATTGCGACAGCTAGAGTGTGATTCATCTCGCTGAGGACCACATGTATCACAAGCGGATGAAGCACATTGATGTGATGTATCACAAGATACGTCAGTAGGTCGTAGATGATAAGGTGATCGATTTGGTAAAGATCAGCACGAAGAAGAATCCAGCGGATATGATGACGAAGACCATCCCGGTTAAGAAGCTCAAAGCATCTCTGAACTTCATTAAGATTCTCCAAAGGTAAAGTGGCGAACGAGCTCTTGGAAGGGAGCTATGTGATGTTACAAAAGGAGAGAGAAAGCAAGGCAAATGAAGTAGAGGTCAATTTCTACGGAGGGACTCAATGAACATGAGTCAAGGTGGAGATTGTTAGTATTTGGAGTGTCTCATATTCATTAGAGAAGAATTCAAGTTCAGTTTGAGGTGTTACAAGCTTCACAAATCAAGCACGAACATGTACATGCATTGTGCATGTTATTAATCGACTAATAGGTCTTATTAGTCGACTAGGTCTTGGGCTAGGCAACTGATATTTTGGTGTAGTCGACTAGGCCCTGCATCAGAGAGTTTAGTTCTCAGATTGTGTTACAGTAGACGACTAGATTTTGGGTATAATCAACTAATACTTGGCATTAGTCGACTAGTGATTTGCCCTAGTCGACGAGTGTCAGGTTCTGGCAGTTTCCTAATACGATTTTGTTTCCTGTTTTGGATTGGATCTGAGTTTTCTCTTTCTGTTTCTCTGAGGCGATGCTGATTTGATTGTTGAAGTTTGTGTTGGATTAGCATCATCCTAGATATCTATATAAACCCCTTAGGGTGGCCTTTTGAAGGTGTGTCAAGAATTGAAGAGAAATTCAGATTTTCACCATTGATAGTTATGAGAGAGAGATCTTCTTTTAACTTTTGTATTTTCTTCTCTATTTTCAATGAAGATTTCTCCCCTCCTCCCCGTGGATATAGGCACATTGCCGAACCACATTAAATTTGGTGTTCTTTGATTATGTGGTGATTTAGTTTTCAATTGCTTACTAGTGGTAGATCTTCTACGCTTTCGCTTCCGCTGTCGAGTCTTCAACTTGGTGTTTCTCTTTTGTTTGATCGGCGATAGATCACAACAGAGAAATAAGAATTTCCTGTAGTTAAATTCAAGGAATGATACCTGTAGTAGTTGTATGACAGCAACATGGATGAGATTTTTCCTGGAAAGGGACGTCTAATTCTCGGGAAAAAAGGAAAAAAAAGGGGGGATAAAGAATTTTCCTAGAAATGGATATGAGATTTGATGCCCTAATTGCAAGTTAGTACAACATAAAAATCAAGGGATGTTCTCACAAATTATCAGAATATAAATTCTGCTTGCTATCAATAGACTGTGTTTATCATGTTAATGTTCAATTGTGAACTTGTTAGAATTAATCAAGTTACAAATTTTGATTGGTCTTACTTTTTTTTTGTGATAACCATAGACTTACTTTTGGAAATGGTTTGTACTTTACTATCTTGCACGATTGAACTTTCTTAATTCTTGAGGTTTTTTCCTTTTCTTTTTTCTTTTTACTAATTTGGTTGTGCATCCAGCTTCACATGTGGTGGCGAGTTTTCAGGCAAGGCTTGTTTTGATATGTATGATATTGGTGATAGCCTTAGTGCTTTCTCTGACATTCCTGACTCTTTCAGGAATATCCCAACCAAGCATTATCCCCTTGTAATAACCTTTGAGAAGTTTTTGATAATGCTTGATGGTAGTTGGGAGAATTCATTTTTTTAGAAGTTTTATGATGTCAGTGAGCTTTCTCTTAAAAAAACTGGAGTTTCAAGATCTGTTGCCTTGCAAACACTTATGAGGCAGAAGGAGGTCAATTATCCCAGATTTTCATCATTATATTGGCCTCGTTTTAATACCCATCTGACAAAGAAGTTTGATGCTTCAATTGTTTTCACAGAGATAATATCTCATATAAAAGGAAGCTGTACAGCTAATGAGGTTTTTGATGCCAAGCTCAGTAGGGAGGCCTATGTTAGTCTATCTGAGAGCCGTGTGTCTTCATTAAACATTGCTGTAAGGGAAGTAATTTATGATATTTTTCTTGATTATGAAAAGATGAAGCGTATGAAGGGGGAGTTTGACATATCTGATCTAGTTAGTGATCTTCATCAGAGAGCCACGGTATGTGGTAGAAATGTGGGTGCTCAAATGGATTTTGTCTACATCGATGAAGTTCAAGACCTTACCATGAGGCAGATCTCTCTTTTTAAATATGTGTGCAAAAACTTCGCTGAGGGGTTTGTATTTGCTGGTGATACTGCTCAAACTATCGCGCGTGGTATTGATTTCAGATTCGAAGAGATAAGGTCATTGTTTTACACCAAGTTCCTCCCGGATCAAAATTATGAGCCTATGAAAAAAACAAAAGGCAGATACAAGTCTATTTCTGATATGTTTCATTTGAACCAAAACTTCAGGACACATGCTGGTGTTCTCAAATTGGCTCAAAGTGTTATTGACATTCTCTGCTTTTATTTTCCCTATTCAGTTGATCGCTTGCACCCAGAGACAAGTATGATATTTGGAGAACCACCAATTTTGCTGGAATCTTGTAATGATGAAAATGTATTAATGACTCTTTTTGGTAAATCTGCGAACAATAGCCACAGTAGCCATATGAACGGTTTTGGAGCAGATCAAGTTATACTTGTACGCGATGAATTATCTAAACAGAAAATACCCCAAGATGTTGGAAAAAATTCACTTGTTTTAACAATACTTGAATGCAAAGGCTTGGAGTTCCAAGTAAGTTGGGTCTTTTATTATTATTATTATTATTATTATTATTCCTTCTGATCCCCCCTTTCTATTCTCACGTCTCCTTCTTTCCAGGATGTGCTGTTGTACAACTTTTTTGGGGATTCACCTCTGAAAGATCATTGGAGAGTGATTTATGATTATATGAACTCACATAACCTATTGGATTCCAAAATGATTTCATCTCGAAGTTTTGAAATCGCACGACATAATGTTCTTTGCTCTGAATTGAAACAATTATACGTTGCCATTACTCGTACAAGACAAAGGTTATGGATATGTGACAATGTTGAGGATTACTCAGAACCTATGTTTCGTTATTGGAAGAACCTGAGCCTTGCTCAAGTTAGATGCCTGGATAATTCAATAGCTCAGGCTATGTTTGTTGCAAGCAGCAGTGAAGAGTGGAGGGATCGGGGTATCAAGGTTGGATATCATGTTTCTCAATGTGCTTGGTGCTTTAACACTATTAGTTTTTAACACACACACACACACATGCCCATTCGAACAGTCATAAAAACACATACATACATGCGTATCATATGTTACTCTTCTATTTGGTGGTGTTTGGTTTTTCATTTCATATTGCTCTGTTCTGTATTTGTAGTTATTTAATGAAGGAAACTATGAAATGGCTACAACGTGCTTTGAACGTGCTGGAGATATCTTCAGGGAGAAATGGTCAAGGGCTTCTGGTCTTCGAACTTCTGCTGAACGTGTTTGCAGTCAAACAATGAGATGAGTCGTCGTTTACTAATTGAAGCTGCTGAGATTTATGAAGACATTGGCAAAGTAGAATTAGAAGCTGACTGTTATATTCTGCTGAAGGATTTCGAAAAAGCAGGTTCATACCTTCAACATGCTTTCTCTTCCACTATTTCTTTAACTATTAAGACTTTTAATATATACTGCTTTTTCTCTTTCAGATCCCTGCTTTGCTGTTTTTGAATGCTATTCCTGGATAGTATAACTAAGTTCTTGTATTAGTTTGTAGCTGTTTAGTGGTTCCCAATCAGGAATGACATGTTCAATTTGAAAATTTTCTTTCATCTAAGTAAGTACTTGTGGTGAGTTATATTTATCACTTCCGTAGAAATTTTGTGCAAAGATATGGAAAATGAATTCCAGTTCAAATCTTCTAGCTTGATTCTCGAACTAAAGTTAAAATGAGTTTTCAACTATGTTGCCCTGACAGACTTGAGGCTTCCATATCTGTGTTCTACAAGTATTTGTACTGACACATGCAATATACTTGGTATATGCATGGCAAACATGTCCGGTACATGTTTGTTCTTGTACAAACTTGGAGACAATTTTATTCAGGTTGGATAGTGTTTTATTTTTCCTATTTTGTACGACTAATAATTTAGAGTTTATATGAAGATGCACTCATACAAGTTCTTGTTATTAACCTTTGAGGTTATATCATCCTCCATCCTAATTCTTTATAAAGTTTGACCAGGAGCCTACCGATAGGATTTGAGTTTAGATTTCAGGTGGAAAGTATATTTAATGCAACTAAAATAGAAGATCCATACTGTTGAATGTGAACTAAATCTTTAAATGTCTGAAAACACCTAAAATTTGTTATACATGGGTTTCACAGTATTTGGATGAATAAATGGGTTGGATTAATCTGTACCATTGTAACTTCTACTCTTCTGGTTGGATTTTTAGTTTGTCAGTGACTCTCATTTGACTCACGTCCTAAACAAAGTCAAGTCTAACCATTTGTTTTAAATATTTATCACATTTTTATTTACAGTTGTCCATTTTTAAGATTCTAATATGAACTTTATCTCATAAAGGAAACTTCAATATAACAAACTCATCATTTACTAGGTAAAGAAATTAGGATATGTATGTTCTCTCTCCCTCCTTGAGAAAGAAATCTCAGACAATATAACTACGACTCTTTTTACTGGTTTTTAATTTGTTAGTGATTCATGGTTTGACTCATGTCCCAATCCATTCGTACAGAAGTGTCTATCACATCTAATTTATAGTCATTCATCCCTTTTAAATAAAGATTCTAATATTATCTCTCTCTCTCTCTCTCTCAAACAAACTCATGGTTTATTAGGGCGAGAAATTAGGAAATGTATCTTCTTTCTCCCTCCTTGGAAAGAAATCTATGCAACTACAACTCTTTTGATTGAAATTTTAATTTGTTGGTGACTTATTATGTTCGACTCACATCCAAAAATAAATCTAATCATTCAATTTAGATGTATTTATCACATCTTTATTTATAATCGTCCATTTTAAATCGAGACTTTAATATGATCTCTATCTTATAAACAAAAATTCAAATAAACAAACTCATCACATATTAGGAGAGAAATTAGGATTTTCAAATAAATAAAAAATTATGTATTCTCTGATACTTGGAGATAACATGAATGTTCTCTCTCTCTCTCTCTCACAAATAAAGTAGAAACAAAAGGTCACTTCCTTTCAAGGGCAGATTTTTGTACAATCTCCACTTGGGCACGTGCCCACATGGAAATTTTATAGTTTCATGAAGTCTATATGGTGAGCAACTATTGGTTCATCGTGCAGGCAACACGTATTGCCATGCTCAAAGCATCCAGAATGCAACAGTTTATTGGGTCTATGTGAGTATGTGACCTATCAAGACTCTTACCACAATTCATTGGACAATTGATCAATGTTAATAACAAGCTAGAGATGTATACTTCACTTGTAAATAAAGATTGATGGATTGAATCGTACCTCAGATGCTTGTGAATAATATCTAGTTGCAGGTTGTTTGATGATCAGTTGATCGGCTGAATTTTGAACTCATGTAGAAGAATATAGGGTACTATTGAGGAAGAAGATGTCGCAGAGGACTCGAGGCACTCACGCAGATGAGGCCGGTGTTGTACTAAGCTAGAGCACAACCTAGGGAAGCTAGGTACTGTTCATGCTCTAACATTGGATGTTGGGAAGTGCTCTCGCTCGAGCATTGTTGCTCGTGCACACGATTTGTCGTTGGGCGGGTGCACTCGGTAGGGCGCTCTGACGCTGGCATTGGGCGTGGTCGGGCGCTGGCATTGGGCGTGCTCGTGCTAGCGCTTGGGCGTGGCCAAGCCTGGGCATGGGCATGCTCGGGTTTTGGCTGGGCACACGGGTACAGCTAAGGCAATGAGGGCGCAGGATCTCGCGATGATGAGGATGAGGGCTTCGGTGTTGAGAGGGAATCGACAATGGAAGTTTAATCGGTAGCACTTTGAGAGAGAAATTTGTTTGTGGGGGGGGGGGAATAAATTTATAGTAACAAGATAGTCAATTAGGGCATCCAACCTCTAATTGGAGTCTAATAGGGCACCCACCTTAATAGATTTTAGGATTGAGAAATTTGTATCAAACTCAGTTAGAGATTAGAAAACTTCTCATTGATTGTAGTATATCAAAATTGAATACATGAGGGCCTTTTTATAGACAAAGCAAAATAGTATTCTCCTACTACAACCGGGTCTAAATAATCAAAATCCTAAAAGAAATAAAAAAAGCTAATAGAAATAAAAAAGGTCTTTCTCATATGTACCCTCCAATTCTTTCATATTTTAAATTTACTTTCCAAATCTTCATAATATTTTTATTACCCCTCAAATCTTTAAAAATATCAAAATTACCCCACTGTCAGTTTAAAAGAATCAAAAAGAAATATTCTTTAATTTTCTGTTATAAAAATGTGAAATCCCAAAAATGCCTTCACAACGGTCTGCAATCACCCCCTCCTACATACGCACCCACTCCTCCTCCGCATCCACCCCGCCGCCTCAATCGCCTTCGCCTTAACCTCCGCCTCCTCCGCCGGCGACTCCTTCCGCTACCACCCCCTCTTCCATCTCCACCGCAACATACTGCAGGTTAACATTTTGAATGCTAATAGTGTTGGCAAGTTCATTTTGAATGCTAACAGTGTTGGCAGGTTCATGTATCAACCAACAAACCTATCCAAATCTTTTGTGTAGTAGTCAAGACCCAAATAAAAAGATAAAATAATTGAAAACTATAAGAAAAACAGAAAATTGCAAATTACAACTCTTTTGCATAATCAAAACCAAATAGCTTTGGTATGTTTGATTCTTTGCCGGTACACACGCTATGCTTTTGACTTAGTTTTGTCTTCTCCAGCGATGATACACGCACCATGTCTATGGTGACTTGATGTTCATATCATTCTCTCCAGGTTGAAAAGAACTGACTAGGTTGAGTTTAAAGTAGAACTCTCATAGAAAATTCTTTCATTTAAGAAGTGGTAGAAGGGAGTCTCTTAAAAATTGGCCCATGAGATGACTCATCAATAAAGAATTTACTATGGTTAAAATTAAGACCCTTATAATTTACTAGATCTTCAATATTGATAATAGAATTGACATAAAATCTTTAAGAAGATCTATAATATAAATATTACAATTTAGTTCTTCTAAGATTTGAAACGAATCAGTACTACAAGCATGCAAAATAACATCACCAACATTAAGTTTTAAATCTTATTCTAATGTCAATTTATAACTTGTAATTGGCATTACTTTGAGCACTCTTATCTATAATTTTCTTGTGTAAATTGTGATGTAACATGTGCAAATATGATACCAAATATGATGCAAATGACGCGGACTCAAAAACTCTATAGTGATGTGAATGTAGACTCAGATGCAAAGTACATGACATATGCTACAAGGGAAAATGAGATGGTGTCGACAGTAGAGTAGGAAGAGGGTGGCGATCAGAGCATGCAAGGATAGTAAGGAGAAAAGGTGAAGCAACAAGTGGTGGAGAGGAAAATGGAATCAACAACAGAGCTAGGGATGGACGGGCGGTAGTTGCGACAGTCGGAGAAAAAACACAACTCTTTAATCACAAGAGTGATTTCTGAAAGAATCGGGATACTGTATTTATGGAAGACATCAGTAGGTTCCATAATCACATGAGTGACTTCGGAATGAATCATACTCAATTTCAGATTGGATGTCATATATCGGTGGCAATTGGTTTGGGGACTCTTTCGGGGCGACATCACCTAATTTCCATAATCACGAGAGTGACTTCAGGAGGAATAGTGATATCAAATTTTTTTACGACTTCTCTAAGTGTGGGGATCATACAAGGAGCGCTACTTTTTAGTACTTGAGTGTGGGACTCCACAGTTTGGATCAAGGGAGTGAGCTTGGCTAGTGGGGGTGGAATGTGAAGAAGTATAGACACAACTGACTTTGAGTCGTTACTTCTAACGATGTAATTAGATTTAAAGGCATCTAGATCTTGAACTAACACATAGGCTTTCTCAAATTTTATAACTCAGGAGCTAACAGTTTCATCTTTAGATATTCTAAGGTCATCTCTAAACCTAAAAAGAATTTGGGCCTCGCTTTCTGTACCTAGGGTACTACACTTTATGCGAAACTCATCAAAATGGGTAATATACTCTTTAGCCGATTTGTTATTTTGACTGAGTTGGTGCCACATGTCTAAAATGTGGGTATAATATATGGTGGTACATACTTACCTTTCAGCTCATCCTTCGTTACATCCCATATCTCAATTAGTCGTTGAAATTGGGATGCTCGCATTTTTTCCATGTCGGTTCAGTGTTAACTAGCTTTACCGGTAAGTTTCATTACATCAAACTTAACTTTCATAGACTCGGGGAGAGGGTACCCGATGAAATACCTATCCATTTCTCGAAGCCAATCTAGGAAAAGTTGGGAATCTAGGCGTCTATCAAAGGTGGGTGGTCGCGTTTCTAACTTGGTCACGATTTGATTCAAGGCTTCAAGCTTAGTCAAGATTTCAGCTAAGATGGGTTAGGAATCCATAGAATTGATGTGGGGTTCACTAGCTTCTTCTAGCAAATATTGGGTATCACTTTGACATGCAATGTATGAATCCTAATTGAAATATGAAAGCAAATTTAACTAATTTATTTTGCTTTTGAATTTTTTAATTTTTTTCTTTGGTTTTTGAATAAAAATTTAAACTAGATGCAAAAAAGCAAATAAACGTGCTTAATATGCAAATCTTACCAACATGTGCTCTGATACCAAACTGATGACTCGTGAATAAATTGAAGTGAGTTGCAAAGAGTTGATCCTGACATATTGGAGCAGTATGAGAGTTCTTACTTCAAACTCAACCTAGTCGAGTTCTTTCAACTCGGGGAGAACGAAGTGGACATCATGACACCACAGACATGGCGCGTGTATCATTGCTAGAGAAGTCAAAGACTAGGTCAAAAGGATGGCATGTGTACCGCGAAGAATTAATCATGCCCAAGCTATCTGGTTTTGATTATGCAAAAGAGTTATAATTTGCAATTTTCTATTTCTCTTGTAGTTTTTGGTTATTTTACCTTTTATTTCTTTTAGGATTTCTATTAGCTTTTTGATTTCTTTTACTATTTTGATTACTTAGTCCTGGTTGTAGTAGGAGAATACTATTTTATTTTGCCTATAAAAGGGCCCTCATGTATTCAATTTTGTATACTACAATTTATTAAAAGTTTTTCAATATTTAATTTAGTTTGATACAGATTTCTCAATCTTAAAATCTGTTAGTGGTGGAATGTCCTATTAAACTCCAATTATAGTTGGGATGTTCTAATTGATTTTTATGGTTACTATAAATCTATTTCTCCCCCTCTCTACAAATAAATTTCTCTCTAAGAGTGTTGCTGACCAAACTTCCATCACCAATTCCCTTTTGACACTGAAGCCCTTGTCCTCATCGTTGACGAGATCTCGTGCCCTCGTTGCATTAGCCGTGTGCGCGTGCCCAGCCAAAACCTGAGTACGCCCATGCCCAGGCTCGACCACGCCCAGGCGCTAGCACGAGCACGCCCAGTGCCAGTACCCGACCACACCCCCTCTTAGCTCTCAACTAAAGCGCTGTGATTCTGATCAAGTGCGCAGTGATACACTGCGTGTGCGAGCAACAGTGCTCGAGTGCGAGCACTTCCAAGTGCCCATTGTTAGTGAAAATGCACTTAGAGGGCGGTGAATAGGTGCAGTGCTAATTTAAGACAAATAATGTGGAATTTAAAAACTAAAAGCTAACATACAACGTGTAATCAATAGTGAGTCTGAATTCCCTGTGAAGGGCTCTGAAACTTCTCCTCACTATTCTTTTAAATTATGAGTTGAGGTGCTTCAATAGCTTTCTTGATTGAACACAAGTGTGAGCACACAAACAATATTAAGCATGTATGAATATATGAGCAAGTATAGCAATGCAAGATATAAAGAGAGAGTTGAGAGATAGACAGATCTAAACGCAAATACAAGGATATGTTTCGAGGTTCGAGCCACTGCTCTACGTCCCTCTTCACACAGAAGGATTTCCACTATGCCCACAAGGACCTTCTACAAAGCGACCTCCACCGAGGAATTACAAATACAAACCGAGAGTATACAACTCCATCTCTCTCATACCTCTACACAAGAGGGAAGCACAAAGTAAAGAAAAGATTACAATTTGGTGATCCCAAATATCACAAACACAACTTGGTGATCTCAAAAGATCACAAACAAAACACCTCTCACAAACAAGATCCTAGGGATATATTTCAATTAATAGCTTAAGTATGTGAGTGAACAAAGTTTTTGGAAAAGAAACACAAATAGAAAGCTCTTGGAAAAAACTCTTGAATTGATATAGAAATGAAGAAAAAGAAACTAGATTCCCAAAACTTGTTTTATTTTGATTTTCCAAAACTTTGAAACAAAATAAAGATATGTAATTTGAAGCTCAAAAACTTGTGTTGAAAACTTGTTAAAAACTCTGTAGAAGATAGAAATTTTGGCTCTTGAACATAACTGGCCCCAAAATCTCCATTTTATAGGCTAGACAAAAACTAGCGTTGGGATTCAGGTCAGGTCAAAACTGACTTGTCGGTCGACCGACCAACGGTAATAAAAACGATCGTTGGGGTTACTGGTTGACCGGGCGATCGACCGTCCCTAAGGCACAGAGAGGAATTCTCTCTGTTTGTCGACTGACCGATCTACCGCCACCCAATAGAGAGTTGGGTGAGCCAGTCGGTCTACCAATCGGTCGATCGCTCCCTTGCTACGATCGACCGGTCGGTCGACCGAGCCAGGCTTTGGTCGGTCGACCGCCAACTGACCAAAAACAGGTTTATAGGGTAAAAATTTGGTCTTGAAAACACCTAAAAATTTCAATAAAATCCCACAAATTGCAAAAAAATAAGTTCATGTAAACAAGTTGAAGTACAAATATGTGTGATAAAAAATCAACACATATTACAAAAATGTGAACTATTTTTGGGGTAAAAAATTTTAGGCTTAAATTAAAATTCATATTTTCAATAACTCAAACTTTGAAATAGAAATCCGATTTTTTCTCAAAATTGTATAAGTGCTAAAACAAGATATTGAAACATATTTGAAGCATGATGTGCATGGATAGAATCAAATACATAGTAAATGATATATACTTGTTTTTGACAATCAATACCAAAACAAGTTTTGATAAAACAAAACTTAAAACCATGAATTAGATACATCAAAATAAGTTTTCTCAAACATATGAGCATAGATGCATATGGATGAAATCCAATATATACTAAACCATGTAAACTTATTTTGATGAACTCTATTCAAGAAACCAATATATGTATACTTGATATATCAAAACACAAAGCGGTATACATGCTAAACTAAAAACACATGAACTCATAAAAATAAGTTTTTCTAGATAATAAGAATCCATCACATATATAAACTATGAAAACTTATTCTATTGAGATGTAAATCATGTAAACCTAAATTCTTTTGAAACTAAAAATCGGTTAACTGAAACTAATAAACTTGTATGTGCATGTACTTGAGAAATTCAAACTAAACTATCCTTATATAAGATCTAAACTAAACAAACCTAGATCAAACTCTCGTTGTAGATCTTCTTCTCCAAGACAACTCGATTCAAACACGATCTAAAGAGCTAGGACCCCATCCGAGTACTTGATGCGATATTGACGTGCGAGCTCTTGAATCAACACATGATAGCTTCGAAACTTGACTTTGAGAACACCAATAATGATCTTGATCTATATCTGAAACTTATTAAACACAAGATCATTAGTACTATAATTTCATAAGTTAGTCATCATCAAAACTAGGGTGAAAGAATTTCAGGCCAACAGTCTTTTTTTTTATGATGACAAAACTTATGAGGTTATATATGCATGAATTAAAGATAAGCTTCATAGAAGCTCCCCTTTAACTCATGCATAGCAATAAAAACAAATAGATATGCAATGTAAGCGCATGATATCAAACATAATAATCATAAAGATATACAATGTTAGCACTAGGTACCGAATGTATGCAAATCTTGATACCAATTTCAAATGAGTATGTAATATAGTCTTTTGATACCAATATACTTGATACCAATTGAACAATTGAAAATATGAAATACCAATTGAAATTATGATATCAAAAGAATATAAATGAATATGCAATATGAGCTCTTGATACCAATGAACCAATATAAGATCTTGATACCAATAAACAATCCAACAGAATGGATATGCATACAAATTCTAGATATCAAAGCCAAAACATGATATCAAAATACAATATATATATAAACTAGAGCATGCATATTTAAACTCAAATCCTCTTCCTTTTTTTGTCACTCATCAAGAAAGAGGTGAAGAAAAATAAGATAAATGTATATGCGATATGAATTCATGGAGAGGAGAGACTATTAGGAACTCCCACTGCATACATGCATTACAGGAAGAAAGGGATGACTAAACCCTAATCCATATAAATATAATATACAATGTATAGTTGGAGATGTTAAGCTCCCCTACACACGTGTACTATATAAAGAAAAGATGTCAAGCTCTTCTTTATATAACACACTGAACATGAATTTATACATAGAGGAGATGTTAAGCTCCCCTTGCGTATAAGCAATATATCTCAAAACAAAATTTTGATACTAAAAAATATTGAAAAACAACATGGATATAAACATTATATTAATTGAACGTAAATGGTTCATGACAAATTTTTTTAAAAATATTAATAGAAAGTAATCTTTTTACCAATTGAAAGAAATCTTTTTAAATTCAAAGATACCAATTGAAGGTTTTGATATCACTTGAAATCAATAAACAAATTTTGATAAACTAATAAACATAAATATGAAATCATTTTAAGTCAAAAATTTTTTCTTCCTTTTTCAAATGATGTAAACTTGTAAAAGATATCAATTAACATTTAGAACTAAATAAGCTTCACATAAAGCAATTTGTGCTATAAAGAATATGTATGAACATTTTTAATCTAGCACAAGAAATTATGTATATGTATGTACGATCAACTTAAATACTAATTGAAATAAGATGCATATATATATAAAAAATAAGTATGAGTATACAAAAATCAATTTTCATGACAAGTAAGTATATAACTCATAACTACCACCCTATCATGCACATGTTTAAAAAAATATACTCATTAAGGCACATAAGGTATGGTGACCTAACCAATCACCCTTTTAAGACAGAAGTTTTCAAAAGTAATATTTTGAAAATAATTTAGTATAGATTGAAAACTCTACCAATTGAAGAATAATAAACTAGTTTTAAGGTAATTTTGAAAACTAGTACGAAATCTTTCAAGTAAGAAATAAAACACATTTATATTCATGAAAACATGCTAATTACACGAAAACTGACACTCAAAGAGTTATGAAGCACATATGAGCTCATGAAATTAAAATCATAAGTAAACACAAAATATATAGTGTGCAAAAATCATGTAAGAAACATATACATGGAAATAAGACAATGAAGCTTAATGAAATTTCTAAAAAAAAATTCTATTTACATCAAAACTAAATAATCTTCAATGTATGTGTATGTTTTGTCAAAACTAAAGTATACATATTTATCCCAAATATGAATTGAGTCTACAATGAAGTACATGGCATAAAATGCAAGTGGCTCAAGGACAGAATATGTATATCATATAGTTTTGACAAAATTTATATATACATGAAGCTAAACACATTCTTATGTAAAACATGTACAAAATAAGAAATACAAGTGTAAATGTAAGAATTATCAAAACTAGGTTATACAAATACATTTAATGAGTACACATGAGTAATGAAGCATTTAAACATAATAATCAAGTGTAGCTCACTAATTGTATAGGTATAATCACAAGTTTTAATGAAAAATACAGCTAAACATGTAATTAAATAAGATGCGCACAAAATATTAAAACATGATAAATAAACAAATATGATCATTGGTCTAAATGTAAGTGCTATTACAACAATGATATACATACATAGCTAAACAATAGTGAGAACACATAATTATGAATGCATATAAACATGGGTGTATCTGAAATATTATTTATATATATCACATGTCTAATAAGTATTGCATTTAAACTTAATGAACATGAAAACCATGACATGTTAAAAATCATCAATAAGAAAGCATGTAAATATAAATAAGGAGTTAGAGATGGTTACCAAACCAAATGAACTAATCTCTATATCTCAAAACCATGGTGGTCCTCCCACCAAACCTTCTTGACAGCGATGCATCTAATGATGTATCTTTGGCTCAAACGCATTCACCACCAAGGCACCAAAACTCTCACGTCTTGTGAGAGCCCACATATAAATTAAATACAATAGGAGTGGATTTTGGTACCTAAATTTTCTTTGGTCTATGGGGGTTAGCACCTTTCCTAACCCAAACATTCTTACTTATAAAATTCAAAGTATTTAATTTATCATAACAAAATTTTGCAAGGTGGACCTTGCGACCACAATGTGTACAATTGTACACTCTAGCATACAAGGTGTCATGAACATGAGAAGCATGTGTATGTCATAGATGGCGTGCATGCATAAGTGGAGCATGTTTCTTTCGAAACATGGATTTCAATCCTGCGTGGTTCATGGTATATTGGCTCAAAATGGAGCCCAAACAATCAACACTCTTTATCAAAACATGTATATCATCATCAAAAGTAGAAAAAGAAGTGGAGCATGCAAGAGAAACAAAATTCTTATCATGAGAAGATGAATCAATAAAAGCATGACAAGAATGAGAAGCAAATATTTTTCAAGAAAATATTTTCTAGAGAAATACATTCCAATTCTTTAGAGATTAAACAATTTTATTTTCAAAGAATCATTTTCTTTTAAAACAAAATTAAGTTTTGAAGACAAAGCTTCATTTTTCTTCAAAACATCATCTAAATCATTTTTGTTTTTCAAAAGTTTATTTTCATTTAAAACAAGGTCAAGTTGAGTTTCAAGAAATCCCTTTCACTTAAAATCTCAACTTTTTTCTTTCAAAATCAAATCAAGTTTTGAAAACAAATTTTCATTTTCTCTTTTTAAATCAAAACTCTTGCTTTTCAAAACTTCGTATTTTGAAAGTAAGTTTTCACAAAATATTGAGAGCTCTTCATTTAAAGCATGGGCATCTATACTACTATCATGATCATCAAAAGAGCTAGCACAATCATCAAGATGAGCGTCTGAATTTACCTCAAGGGAGTCAATCTCTTGGACCATGTAACATGTCTCGTCGGACTCATTTACTATGGGTTCTCTCTCCATATTGTTTGAAGTTTGTTCTTTAAGAGTGGTCAATGTGTTCCATACTGTAAAAGCGAAATCACAATGAGAAATCATAGATAAGTGATCTTTGCTCAGTGATTGTCTAAGTGCAATCAATGCTTGTGAATTAGCCTCGATATACTTGTTATTATCAAAATAAGATTTCTTGGTAATAGCAAGATAAACATGCAATTCTAAGACTTTTAAATATGAACTCATTTTAAATTTTCACATATCTATGTTAAATTCATCAAACATAGGTGGAGTAAGATAATTCATGAGTGATAACTATATGTGTGCAAAAACAAATTACTAGATTAGCAAATCAAGGATCACAATCTTAGGTGGTTAAACCGAATATCAGGAGCGCTAGTCTGATACCAATTGAAAGTACACCTAAGGGGGGTGAATAAGTGTAGTGCTAATCTAAGACAAATAATGTGAAATTTAAAAACTAAAAGCTAATACATAACGTGTAATCAAGAGTGAGTCTGAATTCCCTGTGAAGGGCTCTGAAATTTCTGTTCACTATTCCTTAAAATTATGAGTTGAGGTGCTTCAATAGCTCTCTTGGTTGAACACAAGTGTGAGCACACAAACAATATCAAGCATGTATGAATATATGAGCAAGTATAGCAATGTAAGATATAAAGAGAGAGTTGAGAGATAGACAGATCTAAACGCAAACACAAGGATATGTTTCGAGGTTCGAGCTACTGCTTTACGTCCTCGCCTTCACACAGAAGGATTTTCACTATGTCCATCAAGGACCTTCCACAAAGCGACCTCCATCGAGGAATTACAAATACAAACCGGGAGTACACAACTCTAACTTTCTTACACCTTTACACAAGGGGGAGGCATAAAGCAAAGAAAAGATTATAACTTGGTGATCCAAAAGATCACAAACACAACCTGGTGATCTCAAAAGATTACAAACAAAACACCTCTTACAAACAAGATTCTAGAGGATAGATTTGCAATGAATAGCTCAAGTATGTGAGTGAACAAAACTTTGGAAAAGAAACACAAATAGAAAACTCTTGAAAAAAACTCTTGAATATACATAGAAATGAAGAACAAGAAACTAGATTCTCAAAACTTGTTTTCTTTTGATTTTTCAAAACTTTGAAACAAAATAAAGATATGTAATTTGAAGCTCAAAAACGTGTTGAAAACTTGTTAAAAACTCTGTAGAAGATAGAAACTTTGGCTCTTGAGCATAACTAGCCCCAAAACCCCCATTTTATAGGCTAGACAAAAACTAGCCATTGGGGTTCAGGTCAGGTCAAAACTCACCTGTCAGTCGACCGACCAACGGTCATAAGGGTTACCGGGCGGTCGACCGTCCCCAAGGCACAGAGAGGAATTCTCTCTGGTGGTCGACCCAACAAAGAGTTGGGTGAGCCAGCCGGTCGACTGATCGGTTGACCGCTCCCTTGCTACTGTCGACCAGTCAGTCGACCGAGCCAAGGGCTTGGGCATGTGCATGTGCACGTTTCTTGTGCACGTCGGTCGATCGAGCCAGGTTTCGGTCGATCGGTCGGTTGACTGCCAGCTGCCCAAAAATAGGTTTATAATGTTAAAATTTGGTCTTGAAAACACATTAATTTCAATAAAATCCCATAAATTCCACAAAAATAAGTTCATGTAAACAAGTTGAAGTACAAATGTGATAAAAAATCAACACATATTGCAAACATGTGAACTATTTTTAAGGTAAAGAATTTTAGACTTAAACCAAAAATCGTATTTTCAAAAACTCAAACTTTGAAATAGAAATATGATTTTTCCTCAAACTTGTATAAGTGCAAAAATAAGATATTGAAACACATTTGAAGCATGATGTGCATGGATAGAATTCAATACACATAGTAAATGATATATACTTATTTTTGACAATAAATACTAAAACAAGTTTTGATAAAAACAAAACTTAAAGCCATGAACTTGATACATCAAAATAAGTTTTTCCAAACATATGAAGCATAGACGCATATGAATGAAATTCAATATATATTAAACCATGTAAACTTATTTTGATGAACTCTATTCATGAAACCAATATATGTATACTTGATATATCAAAACACAAAACATGTACATGCTAAACCAAAAACACATGAACTCATAGAAATAAGTTTTTCTAAATAATAAAGCTCTAACATGTGTGGATAGAATCCATCATATATATAAACTATGAAAACTTATAAACCATGTAAACATAAATTCTTTTGAAACTAAAAACCGGTTAAATCGAAACCAATAAACTTGTGTGTGCATATACTTGAGTAATTCAAAACTAAACTATCCTTACATAAGATCTAAACTAAACAAATCTAGATCAAAGTCTCCTTGTAGATCTTCTTCTCCAAGATGACTCGATCCAAATACGATCCAAAGAGCTAGGACTCCATCCGAGTACTTGACGCGATCTTGACGCGCGAGCTCTTTAATCAACATTGGATAGCTTCGAAACTTGATTTCGAGCCCATTGTAAAAGCTAAACACTAACAATTATCTTGATCTATATCTGAAACTTATTAAACATAAGATCATTAGTATTATAACTTCATAAGTTAGTCATCATCAAAACTAGGGTGATAGGCCTTAGGGTCAACAGTTAGAGCATGAACAACACCTAGCTTCCCTAGGTTGTGCTCTCGCTTTCTGCAACATCAGTCTCATCTGCATGAGCGCCTCAAGTCATCGGCGACATCTTCCTCAAAATAGTACCTTGTACTCATCTACGTGAGTTTAGAATTCAGCCGAGCAATTGATCATTAAACAACCTGCAAACTAGATTTTATTCACAAGCATCTGAGGTACGTTTCAGTCCTTCAATCTTTATTTACAAGTCAAGATATACATATCCAGTTTGTTATCCACATTGATCAACTAACCACATAAAACTGCGAGCGAGTGAATCTGCTTTTCTTTTGTGATTGCATTAGTCTCTTTATTGCACGTGGAATCTGGTTACCCGCATAACAAAGCATCTTGCTAGTACTTTAATAGTTGAAATCGATAAGCATATGCATGTTAAAGCTATCATAATATGATAATAACTTTTTTAAAGTTTTCCTACCGACGATCATACTTGTTTGTGAAACATTTGTTTAAGTTCTTTTATCTATTGCTTCCGCACACGTGCACGTTTCACATCACCTACACAAGCTCAAGACTTAAAAATGTCCCAATCACTTGGGTCCATGTGAATCTGTGACCTATCCACCAATGCCAAAGTCGTAGTGTTGATAGAATTTTAAAATATTATTGATTATTTCTATAAAAAAAATTTGTATGGTAACTGACTTTTCATCTCCTTAGCCCTTAAGCATGAAGTTGAAAGCAAAGTCTAACCACTTAAACTCAAGAAAATTTGGTCATAAATACATATCCCTAATTCAATGCTAGCATGCACAGAAAAGAAGAAATTCTGCCAGGAAGCCTCATCAGCAACAATTTTAATTGGACATTGATAAATGAATTGCACAAATGTTTTGCTTAAAAAATACGGTTTTCTTTTCATTAGACTGAAGGTTTTTGCTTGAATAGAGGGATGTCCTACACCTAAGTTCAACCAATGGCCATAATTAAGAAAAAAAGGGGGAAAGAAATATTACGGCAGCCTACGTTTACTCCAAAAAATTTTGCGGAATTATTCAGTGTTTCGAGCACAATGCAGGAGGCACGAGAGGAAAGATATGTGATTGGCAGAATGGTAGCACAATGTAGGCACTCCAAACCTGTCTTACTCTCTGGGCTTGATACATGTGGTTAAAACACTATTAAAGTTCTAGTTGATTTGATTTCGCTCTCCCCCTGGATGAACATGCTAGATCCACCCCTTGCACACTTTATCTTTCAAAGTTAGATATCTACAATTTTTTTTGAAGTTATTTAAACAAAAGACACATATAGAGAAAAATAGAGAGTTGAAAATGAATATATTCTTTGATTTTCCTTGCTTCCACCTTTTTTTATACCTTTTTTTAGAAGTAAACTACTATTTTAATTTTTTGAAATCTTCCAATTTGTCATATATGTTTCATTAAAAAAATGTAAAGTTGTATAATAATAATAATAATAATAATAATAATAATAATAATAATAATTTCCTTAAAATAATAGGATTAATTGCAGATACACTCTCTGAACTATAGAAACTGGAGTACTAATGACCCGCAACTTTTTTATTAGCAGACAGACCCCCTGGTTCCTAAATTGACCTAGGAGGTCTGGCTGCTAATATTAGTAACCAAGATATTAGGAACCAGAGATATGTCTGCTAATAAAAAAGTTGAGAGGTTATTAGTGCTTCACATGGAGTGTATATGCAATTAACCCAAAATAATAGTAATCAGTCAGTTTTAAACCAAAGAAACATTATTAATCCAAATCATGGCTGATGTTAAATACATCTATTTTTCTAAAAACAATTAAATTAATTTATAGCAAAAACAGGGTTTCTTATAAATAAAAACCAAATTCCTTAATACATTTTATCTAAATGTTGTATTTTTTCTCATAAAAATCCTTAATAAATTTGTAGATCCCATTTTTTCACAAACATAAGCATATTATTTTGTTGATGTGTCCTCGATGTATCCATATCTTATGTTTCTTAGATTTTGCATACCCACATATCTGTGTGTGCGACATAGGTTTTTGAAAACTCTCCTCTGATAGGGAAATTTAAAAATGCATAAAAAATAAGATGATACAATATTCATTGAATTACATAAGTATTGCATTTTAATAGTTTTGGTCTACATCTAAAACTATCCATTAGTTTTTTTTTTTTTGAGATAGAACAGTGAAACTGAATATTCCTGCATTTCAGCATTGGGGGTTTAAGAAAACATTTTCTGAAGTAGTGGTTAAAAACTATTGTGATAAGAAAATTTCACAAAGTTTTCTGTGCTCAAGGAAGTCTAAAAGTCTAATACAAATCTGGAGCCCTGTAGCTACAATATATGAGACAAAATAGCAATCTCCTGCATTTCATCACCTATATCATGGGGAAAGAGTAGTGCTTCATACATTTCCCAGGTCTTAACAACTTTGCTTGCCTGGTTTAGAATATAACCTCCATCATCACAAATTATCTTGATTTTGGCACCCTAGCCGGACTTGTTTGCTATTGACCTCAGGCTATGTTAAAAAACATCTCAGTAGCACTGGTATAGCCTGTCTGAAGCACTTACGTAGGAAGCGCTGGATATTCTCCAATATACGCCGTAACCAAGCAGGAAACTGCGACCTATCTATAATCCTTTCACATGCTCCCAAAACTTATGGTTCAGTCTAAATAAACGTCGTTGGCATAACTCCACATTTGTTTGCACCTACCCACACTTATATGGAGAAAAAAGATAATGCAAAAGCAACCCAGATTTTGTCAAAAATTAATCCAACCACTGACTTTTATCCGTTCAGTTAGAGACTGGCTGTGCTTTCTGTAGGGGGAGGTAGTCGAGGAAGTCGTTGAGGAAGTCGACGAAGAGAAGAAGGGAATCCAGAATTCAGCAGCAGCAGAACAGATGTACGATCGACCGGCCCGGTCGACCGTCGGCAGAAGCAGTGGCTCGGTCGACCGGTCCGGTCGACCGACGTACACGCTGACATGCACAGCATAGCGGTCGACCAACCCGGTCAACCGCAGGAGGAGATCGGTCGACCGGGCGGTCGACCGACTGAAGTGACCCAACTCTCGGTTGGGCCCGGTCGACCGGACCGGTCGACCGGTGCATAGGGTCGGTCGATCGGCCGGCCGACCGACAGTCGGGTCTGCCTGTTTCGGAAAGGGTTATTTTTGAACCCTATTTAAGGGCTGTATTGGATTTCTAGGGTTTGTATCTTTGAGAGAGATCTTGTGAAAGAGTTTGTATGCAATCTGGGAGGAAAGTAGAGCAGAGGCAGAACTTTCCCGATCCCCATTGCTGTAAGTGTAATTGATTTGTTGAAATCAATAAAAACCCTCCCCCTTTCTTGCCCCGAGGACGTAGGCATCAAGGCCGAACCTCGTTAAATCTGTGTTTCTGTGCCTTTCTCTGGTTTGTGATATTTGTGCTGCTTTGAGAATTGTTCTTCGTGCTTGGGAGATTCAGGGATTCCTCTGTTGGGATTTTGTCGTTGGCACAACAAGTGGTATCAGAGCTTCCCAGGTTTCGCTTGGGATTTTTTCTGGAGATTCGGAGGGCTTCGGGATCTGATTCGGTGGAGATCGTGTGTCGATCTCAGATCAGAGGTAATTTTGTTGTGGGATCGTGTGTCGATCTCGGAAGGACGCAAGGAGTGCTCAAGGAATCTTTGGTGGAGTAGATCCAGTGAGAAACTCAATCTAGGGTTTCGGGGAAAAGGTAAAAATCAAATTTTTATCAAAGTAGTGATCTATTTCCAGTTGGTTGTTTTTCCGCATTGATAGAGGATCAAGTAATCTAGATGGCAGAAGAAAGTACTTCAATTAGGACCATGAATCCTCAACCGAGGATTGACGTGGTGAAGTTTAATGGCACAAATAATTTCGGGATGTGGAGATGTGAGGTTATGGATGCCCTGAATGCATCGAACCTCGAGGATACTCTCCTTCTGGAGAAGAGGCGAAGCAAAACCACTGAAGAAGAGTGGGAGAAGATGAACAGGTCTGCGTGTGGGTTGATTCGTTCATGTTTAACACAAGACATAAAATATCTTGCGTTACATGAGACGTCAGCGAAGCATTTGTGGGAGATCCTTGAGAAGAAATATCTGACCAAAAGTGTGGAATCACGATTGCAGCTTAAGAGTAAGCTGTACCGGTTTCAGATGAAGAAGGGGAGCACAGTGAATGAGCACATCAACCGATACACGAAGCTTCTTACAGATTTGGTGAACTTGGATGTCATGGTAGATGAGGAAGACAATGCGATAATCTTCCTGAATTCACTCCCGGAGGAGGAGTATGAGACATTCACTCTGACCTTTATCAATGGTAGGCAGACTCTGGATTACCATGAGGTGTCGTCTGCACTGGCAAGTTATGAGACAAGGAGAAAGGAGAGACATCCTTCTCAGTCGAGCTCATCAGCGGAGGCACTGGCAGTAAGAGGCAGGGGTTCATCTAGGAAGGGCAGTGATGAAAGAGGAAGATCAAAGTCCAGGCCGGGTTTCAGGGATCTTAAAAGGAATCAGTGTGCTTTCTGCAGAGAGATAGGGCACTGGAAAGTGGACTGTCTGAAGTTCAAGGGGAAGAAGAAGGAGTCGAAGGCTGAAGCAAATCTATCAAAGGTGACGAATACTCAGAGGAGTAGTTCACAGGCAGATGGATCAGATTCAGACTCGTCAGGTTTCTCGTTTTCAGTCAGTTCTCCCATCGTTGGTAACTCATGGAAAGATGAGTGGATTTTGGATACAGGTACAACATACTATGCGTGCCCTAATCGGGGGTGGTTTTCTAGCTTTGAGAAGCTGGAGGGGTGTTTTGTCGTTATGGGCGATGATCACCCATGTAGCATGGAGGGTGTAGGTACAATCCGAATCAGGATGTTTGATGGGGTGGTAAGGGAGCTGAAGGGAGTGAGGTATGTACCTCAGTTGAAGAGAAATCTAATCTCCGTGGGAACTTTGGAAGCATCGGGCATGGTGATATCTGTTCGAGATGGTGATCTCAGGATGATCAAGGGCTCGATGGTGGTGATGAAGGGCGTCCACCGAGACAATCTTTACTACTTGAAGGGTAGTACGATTACAGATCAGGTGGAGACTTCGAGTTCCTCAGATAATGGTGGCCCGGAGGTCTGGCAGGGAAAGGTCGGACAGGAAGAGGAAAAGTCTTTGCGAGCTCCTGCAAAGATGGAATCGCTGGAAGGTGCTGCTACCTGCAAGTTAGATGGTGAACACAGCGTTCTGGACAAGAAGAAAGTGAGATTCAGCACCAGTACTCACTGCAATGGAGGTCTTCTTGATTTTGTTCACATGAGTGTATGGGGACCTGCTAAGACGGCATCGCTTGGAGGTCACAGGTACTTTGTCTCTTTTGTTGATTATTCATCTAGGCAGTTTTGGATATATCCCATGAGACAAAGGAGTGAAGCCCTAGATGTGTTGGTGAAGTGGAGAGGAAAAATGGAGAGGCAGATAGGTAGGAAGATAAAGGAGCTTCATATTGGTAATGTTAGAAAAGACATGAACCAATTCCTACGATTTGGCCAGAACACAGGTATTGCTACTCACTTCACAACAGGTACAGATGGGCTGGCTAAGGAAGTAATCCGTTCCTTGCTGGAGGAGGTTCGGAGGTTGTTGTCTAATGCAGGATTAGACAAGTCGTTTTGGGCTGAGGCGACTGAGTATGCTAGCCATCTCATGAATAGATCGACTGCGATAGGAGGTAAAACTCCAATGGAAATTTGGTCTGGGAAAGCTACTCAAGATCATGGTTTGCTGCGGGAATTTGAAAGTCCGACCTACTTCAGTGCCAAGAATGGCAAGGTGAATCCGCGAGCAAAGAGATTTGTCTATTTGGGAGTCAAAAGAAACAGCTACAGGTTGTGGGATCCCGAAGACAAGAAGATCGTGATGAGCAGGAATGTCACGTTTGGAGAGACTTCAGTGTTGAAGTCCACCGTCTCTCAGCAGGTGGAGAGGACGAAGACCAAGGATGGATCGCAGCGGGTGGAGGTTGATGCTTCTCCATCATCTCCAGTTGGTTCGGCATTAGAGGAGACTTCACCGGATGTGACACCAGGTGGAGATCATGAAACCAATGTTGGTGCTGAACAGGTTGAAGACATTGCTGAGGATGTCGAGTTGTATGCAGCTATTGGAACCAAGGTGAAACCACGCTTGTGGCTAATGAAGCATGAATCTCAAGCTTGTGATCGCAACAAGCTCAAGTTGAAGGCCGTTGTTCTCCATGATGGTCGGGAAGAGGTTCATATGACTCAGTCTGATAGGTTCACTGCTGCAGATACAGGTACAAGTGCTTGAGCTTGATGAAGCTCATTTCAATGAACTACAGTTGGCTTGATCCTTTTGGGTAAAGGTACGTAGGCAGCCGTAAAGGCGCAGCCATTTGGTGATGCAACTCTTATGAAGCTATTGAAATCACCTAGAGGGGGGGTGAATAGGTGACTAGCTAATCTTATGGTCAATAATGCGAAATTAAAAACTTATTATGCAAACTAAAACAATCTTAAGTTAAACACCAAATATAACACAAGAGTGTAGCTGGATTCCCCGTGAAGGGCTCTGGACTAACTCCTCAAGATTCCTCTAAATAAGAGTTGAGATGCCTCTTTGGCTCTCTTGGTTGAATACAAGTGTTAGCAAACAATCCCCAAGCATATGACAATTAGGCACAATGAATATCAAGCATATAAAAGATAAAGACAATATAAGCATGCAAGATATAAAGAGATAGAGAGCAATCGCAAACACATTTGTTTCGAGGTTCGAGCACACTTGCTCTACGTCCCCGCCTTCACACTTGAAGGATTTCCACTAAAATTGATCCCACTGGATCACTCGGTGCCGCAACACCTACAAGGCGAGTTCACACTTGAACTCCTTGGACTCTCTAGTCCCCAACACACCGCAAGCCCACAAGCTCGCCGAGGCCACACCTCAAACACCGAGTTCCCACTAGAACCCGAAACAATGCGAACACACGCGTCCGCCTCCTCAAAACAAAGATGAAGTCTTTGGTGATCACAACACTTTGATCACCTAAAAACAATCTCACAATAACACTCCTATAGGATGAATATATCAATGGATAGCTCAAGTGTTTGTGAGAAAAATAAGGATGGAATGTGTGGTGAAAAACTCAAAGAAATCACTTTGAAAACTCTTGATAAACTCTCCTTTTGAATGGAAGTATTAGGCTCTAATATAAGTGGAGAAAACCTTTTGAAAGAGTAGGAAAAACTGGTACAAAACCACTTGAAAAATCTTAGAGAAAACAGCCCCCAAATGCCCCAATTTATAGTGCTAGAAAAACTAGCCGTTAGGAGCCAGAATGGCCTGGCGGTCGACCGTCCGGTCGACCGGCCAACGGTCAGATTTCTGACCGTTGAGCCATCGGTCCGACCGAGACCCTGGAACAGAGAGCAGAGCTCTCTGCCGGTCGACCGGCCCGGTCGACTGGGGCTTTCTAGAGAGCGAAAGCTCTCTGGCGGTCGACCGACCGGTCGACCGGCCCTCTAGCAATCCTGGCGTGCACATTCTGTGCACGTCGGTCGACCGGCCCGGTCGACCGACTTCAAGCTCGGTCGACCGGTCCGGTCGACCGATAGAAGCCATGTCAGGACATTTTAGGGATCAAAAACTTGGTCATTTTGGCTCAAATAAAATCCCATAAAATCATGAAAAATCTACAAAAATAGTTTTAACATTATACTTTGATAATCAAACATGCTTGAGCAAAATCAAGACATGTTAAGAAGAATTTAAATTATTTTTGTAACGTGGAAATTTTGGCTCAAAAGAAAAACGGTATTTTTCCAAATTGGTTTTTTCAAATTGGTTTTTTCAAAACTTCACCAAATACAAAAACAAGATATTTTAAACACATTTAAAGCATGGTGTGTATGGATATGATCCACTACACATATAAGATGGAATATCTATGTTTTTGACATAAAGCTCTAAACATGGTTTTGGTTAAAACATAAATACTTTGAATACCAAAAACCAAACCGGTATTTTTCCAAATGAAAACTCTTTTGTATTTTTCCAAAGTAAAAATTCTTTTATGAAAACACAACTAAATCAAGAGTGTGTGTATATGATACTTGAGCAATCCACCAACTATTCTATCCTTTACATTTTATCTAAAACAAATCTTATAAAAACAAACCTAGACACAAGCCTTGATCTTGAAGTCTTCACTTGAAGTCTTCATCTCCTTCTTGACTTGGTCCAAACACGATCCAAAGAGCGCGACTCCTCTTAAGTACTAGATGTGGTCTTGATGCATAGGCTCTTGAATCAAACCGTGCTAGCTCAAAAACTTGACTTTAAATCCTTTGTTGAAGCTACACACCTACTAAGATCTTGATCACAAATCTGAGACTAAATAAACACAAGATCATTAGTACTATAACTACATGAGTTGATCATCATCAAAACTAGAGTGATGGGCCTTTGGGCCAACAATCTCCCCCTTTTTTGATGATGACAAAACTCATGGAGTTATATATGCATGGATTAAAGTTAAGCTTCAAAGAAGCTCCCCCTTAACTCATGCATAACAATAAACAATAAGATATTGCAATAAAGCACATGAAACTAAACTATATGCATCAACATGGTGAGAGAAATATGCATAAATCCAAATAAGCTTTTTACAAAAAAAAACTTTTCTCCCCCTTTTTGTTTAAACTTTATAAAAACATTCTTTCCATTTTCTAAAAACATTCTTTCCATTTTCTAAAACACATGATGCAAAACTCAATATATGCAAAAACACAAATATGCATATTAAACTCAAAATCTCTCTCCCCATTTTTGTCAATCATCAACAAAGGGGTAAGATAAAACAAATCAACAAGAAAGATATATATGCGATATACATTCGTGAAGAGGAAGACGCTAAGTTAACTCCCCTGCATACATGCATTACATGAAGAAGGGATGACAAGCCCTAACTCACATAACGCATAATACGCAATGCATAAGTGGAGATGTTAAGCTCCCTTTACACACGTGTATCACATAAAGAAGAGTTGTCAAGCTCCTTAATATAAGATACACTCAACATGAATCTATATGTAGAAGAGATGTTAAGCTCCCCTTGCATATAGGAAAGACATACCAAAACATTTTTAAAAACAAATTTTTAATTTTTCTTAAATCAAATCAATTTTGAGATATCACAAGATATAAAAACCATATGAAATGGTAAATGTGTGATACCAATTGAAATTGAAACATCTTTACATCAATGAAACAAAAACATTTTTATACCAATTTTGATACCAATTTTGATACCAAAAGAAATACATGGTAAAACATTTTGATACCAAAGGAAATTGAAATCCAATTAAAACATATTGATACCAATTAAAGTATATTATAAAATTTTTGATATCAAGTAAACATACCAATTGAAAACATAATGCATAAGCTTATTAAAGTACCAATTAAGATACCAATTGAAATTAAGATTTAAATTAAGCTTAGCATAAACAAGTCATATATATGTATGAAAGAGACAATACCAATAGAAATTGATATTACTTGAAATGTGAAGCATACATATATAGAAAACAAAATATGAGTATACACAAAAAGGTGTCAATTGTGATACCAATTGAAACTATGATGTAAATCACATGTATATCCCATCATCCTTTTAAAAGATAGGTAAGGGTTTTCAAAACTAAAGGTTAAAAATAGTTGTATTAAGAAAACACTACCAATTTGAAGAATAAATAACTAGTTAAAAATAATTTTTGAAAAACTAGTTAAAGATCCTTCAAAACATGAAACCAAATCATATTTTTCATGAGTCATACCAAATACACAAGAGTTGACACTCAAAAACGATAAAGCTCATAAAAGTGTTCATGAAACAAAGTCATGAATAAATAATAAAATAATGTGAGTGTACAATAATCATGTAAATAACATTTTCATGAAAATAGTCAATGAAGCTCAAATGTCAAACATGTAAAACACATGAAAATTTATTTTTCATTAAAAACAATAAACTTCATGGTATATGTATGATTTATCCAAAGCTAACAATATACATACATATCCAAACATGAAAGAGTCTATGATATGATTTGCATGAAGGCAAGAGACTCAAAAGAGTATACATGTATATTTATTAGTTTTGAACAAATATTACATATACATGAAATAAAAATATGCACAAGAATAGGTAAGACATGTGTAAATGAGGAAATCATCAAAACTAGGCTATACATATGCATGAAGTGAGTACAAATGAACAATGAAGTGCAAATGTATATGAATCAATTGTTACTCACTACTTGCACAAGTATATACACAAGTTTTGACAAAAACTACATCTAAACAAGTATTTACCATATGAAATACAATGCATGATCATAAAACTAAAACATGCTAAAAATCATATATATATGTCAAAGCATGTAAACAAAAATTAGGAGTTTAGAGTTAGTTACCAAATCACATGAACTATACTCCAAAATCTCCAAAACATGGTGGCCTATCCACCAAACCTCCTTGATAGCGGTGCATTGATTTGTATGTCCATCTAGCCCATATGCAACCACCATCAAGGCACCAAATCTCTCACGTCGTGTGAGAGCCCTCACCTACATCAAATACAAGTGGTGGGGATTTTGGTACCCATTTTCTTTTTGGTCCTTGGGGGTTAGCTTTGTAAGGAACCCAAACATTTTTATTATTAGCAAAATTTAAAGCATTTATCTTATCATAACAAAATTTTGCTAAATGGCCTTTGCGGCCACAATGTGTACATTTGTACACCTTAGGATGCATATGTGTATGAGTGTGATTATGGCGTGCAACATATGCATGATGAGGATGAGGTGCATGAATATGTGGAGTTTGTTTCTTTGAAAATAAGGACTCTAATCTTTTATGGTTAAATGCACATGTGCTCAAAGTTGAGCTCAAACAATTTATTTTATTTTTCAAAAATTTCATCTCATTAGTAGTGGTATGTAAAGCATGATGAGAATGAGAATCATTTTTCTTATTCTTTTTAGAAATATTTTCTTTTTCTTTTTCAATCATTTTCCTTTTTAAAGAAGTGTTTTCTTGAAAAGCAACTTCCTTTTATTTTTCCACCAAAACAATTTTATTTTTCAAATTTGTGTTTCCTTCACAAAGATCATTTAGTTTAGACATTAAGGAAACATTCTCATTTTTCAAAATTTCATTTTCTTTTTCAACACATGCAATTTTATTTTAAAAGACTCATTTTCTTTTAAAACATTTTCAAATTTGTCTTGTAAAGAATCCTTTTCTTTTAACATGCAATCAAATTTATTTTTTATTTTCTTATTATCTTTCTTAAGCATGTCATATTTTTCTAAGAGGAGTTGACAAAAAGATGTAAGCTCATCATATGACATGTCATCTTCTTCTACCTCAGATTCGGTAGTTACCTCAAGGGGGTTATCCCCTTGGACCATGTAGCACACGTTGGAAGCCTCACTTCCAATATCCGAGTCACTCCCCGCATAGTATTGTTTCTTTTCACCGAGGGAGAGAATGGTGTTCCAAACTACAAAAGCCGAATCAAGATTAGCAACCCTAGATAAATAAATATCATTTAGGGTAAATCTTAAAGCATGTACGGCTTTTGCATTAGACTCAAAATTTTTGCCATTTAAACAATATGAATCTTTAGTAGTGACAAAATAAACATGAACGCCTAGGGTCTTGAGGAATAAAGACATCTTAACCTTCCATGTTTGGATGTTAAGAATGTCAAAGGTGGGAGGTGACATGAAATCCATGGTGTGTGTACAAATATTGTGATTAGTTATAAAATGAGGATCTTTAACTCAAGGTTGTTAGACCCAAATCAAGAGCACTAGCTCTGATACCAATTGAAATCACCTAGAGGGGGGTGAATAGGTGACTAGCTAATCTTATGGTCAATAATGCGGAATTAAAAACTTATTATGCAAACTAAAACAATCTTAAGCTAAACACCAAATATAACACAAGAGTGTAACCGGATTCCCCGTGAAGGGCTCTGGACTAACTCCTCAAGATTCCTCTAAATAAGAGTTGAGGTGCCTCTTTGGCTCTCTTGGTTGAATACAAGTGTTAGCAAACAATCCCCAAGCATATGACAATTAGGCACAATGAATATCAAGCATATAAAAGATAAAGACAATATAAGCATGCAAGATATAAAGAGATAGAGAGAGCAATCGCAAACACGGGATATTTGTTTCGAGATTCGAGCACACTTGCTCTACGTCCCCGCCTTTACACTTGAAGGATTTCCACTAAAATCGATCCCACCGGATCACTCGGTGCCGCAACACCTACAAGGCGAGTTCACACTTGAACTCCTTGGACTCTCTAGTCCCCAACACACCGCAAGCCCACAAGCTCGCCGAGGCCGCACCTCAAACACCGAGTTCCCACTAGAACCCGAAACAATGCGAACACACGCGTCCGCCTCCTCAGAACAAAGATGAAGTCTTTGGTGATCACAACACTTTGATCACCTAAAAACAATCTCACAATAACACTCCTATAGGATGAATATATCAATGGATAGCTCAAGTGTTTGTGAGAAAAATAAGGATGAAATGTGTGGTGAAAAACTCAAAGAAATCACTTTGAAAACTCTTGATAAACTCTCCTTTTGAATGGAAGTATTAGGCTCTAATACAAGAGGAGAAAACCTTTTGAAAGAGTAGGAAAAACTGGTGCAAAACCACTTGAAAAATCTTAGAGAAAACAGCGCCCAAATGTCCCAATTTATAGAGTTAGAAAAACTAGCCGTTGGGAGCCAGAATGGCCTGGCGGTCGACCGCCCGGTCGACCGGCCAACGGTCAGATTTCTGACCGTTGAGCCATCGGTCGACCGGTCGGTCGACCGAGACCCTGGAACAGAGAGCAGAGCTCTCTGCCGGTCGACCAGCCCGGTCGACCGGGGCTTTCCAGAGAGCGAAAGCTCTCTGGCGGTCGACCGACCGGCCGACCGGCCCTCCAGCAATCCTGGCGTGCACGTTCTGTGCATGTCGGTCGACCGGCCCGGTCGACCGACAGAAGCCAGGTCAGGACATTTTAGGGATAAAAAACTTGGTCATTTTGGCTCAAATAAAATCCCATAAAGTCATGAAAAATCTACAAAAATAGTTTTAACATTATACTTTGATAATCAAATATGCTTGAGCAAAATCAAGACATGTTACAATCAATTTAAACTATTTTTGTAACGTGGAAAATTTGGCTCAAAACAATAACGGTATTTTTCCAAATTGGTTTTTTCAAACTTGTTTTTCCAAAACTTCACCAAATACAAAAACAAGATATTTTAAACACATTTAAAGCATGGTGTGTATGGATATGATCCACTACACATATAAGATGGAATATCTATGTTTTTGACATAAAGCTCTAAACATGGTTTTGGTTAAAACATATATACTTTGAATACCAAAAATCAAACCGGTATTTTTCCAAATGAAAACTCTTTTGTATTTTTTCAAAGTAAAAATTCTTTTATGAAAACACAACTAAATCAAGAGTGTGTGTGTATATGATACTTGAGCAATCCACCAACTATTCTATCCTTTACATTTTATCTAAAACAAATCTTATAAAAACAAACCTAGACACAAGTCTTGATCTTGAAGTCTTCATCTCCTTCTTGACTTGGTCCAAACACGATCCAAAGAGCGCGACTCCTCTTGAGTACTAGATGTGGTCTTGATGCATAGGCTCTTGAATCAAACCGTGCTAGCTCCAAAACTTGACTTTAAATTTTTTGTTGAAGCTACACACCTACTAAGATCTTGATCACAAATCTGAGACTAAATAAACACAAGATCATTAGTACTATAACTACATGAGTTGATCATCATCAAAACTAGAGTGATGGGCCTTTGGGCCAACAGCTATTTGGGTTCTCGAGAAGTTGTTTGGATCTTCATGTAGAGGTGAAGAGTTGTGGCCGATGGAACTTCACGTAGAGGTGGAGAGGCTTCACGTAAAAGTGAAGTGTTGTGGCCAATTGGACTTCACGTAGAGGTGAAGTGTTGTGATCTCGATGAACAGGTTGGTCTTCCGGTGAGAAGATGTTGAGCTTGCATAAGGAGTGGTGTGCATCCAGTTGAAGCCGATGTTTGGTGTGCTCTACGCAGACTTGGTTAGACCGTCAGTGGAAGACAGGTAGACTAGATAGAGCTAGTCAGTTGGAGAGTCAGTGTTGGCTCATGAGAAGTCTTCGTGAGGTGGTGAAGTTGCGGAGTAAGAGCTACGTTTGTTGATCGGCATGTATGAAAGTTCTCCGAAGGTGAAGTGTAAGGAAGGCATGTGTGGTGCATTCCAGGAATAGCTGAGCTACAGATTTCAAGCCGAGATCGTGTGTCGATTTCGTCCGGTGCGCGCAAGCCGAGATCGTGTGTCGATTTCGCCGAGATCGTGTGTCGATTTCACCAGGTGATAGATTGGGGTACGTTGGAGTTCGGCTCAGATTTGGAAAATCTTCACCGAGGTGGAGAATTATAGGGGGAGGTAGTCGAGGAAGTCGTTGAGGAAGTCGACGAAGAGAAGAAGGGAATCCAGAATTCAGCAGCAGCAGAAAAGGTGTACGGTCGACCGGCCCGGTCGACCGTCGGCAGAAGCAGTGGCTCGGTCGACCGGTCCGGTCGACCGACGTGCACGCTGACATGCACAGCATAGCGGTCGACCGGCCCGGTCGACCGCAGGAGGAGATCGGTCGACCGGGCGGTCGACCGACTGAAGTGACCAACTCTCGGTTGGGCCCGGTCGACCGGACCAGTCGACCGGTGCATAGGGTCGGTCGACCGGCCGGTCGACCGACAGTCGGGTCTGCCTGTTTCGGAAAGGGTTATTTTTGAATCCTATTTAAGGGATGTGTTGGATTTTTAGGGTTTGTATCTTTGAGAGAGATCTTGTGAAAGGGTTTGTGTGCAATCTGGGAGGAGAGTAGAGCAGAGGCAGAACTTTCCCGATCCCCATTGATGTAAGTGTAATTGATTTGTTGAAATCAATAAAAACCCTCCCCCCTTTCTTGCCCCGAGGACGTAGGCATCAAGGCCGAACCTCGTTAAATCTGTGTTTCTGTGCCTTTCTCTGGTTCGTGATATTTGTGCTGCTTTGAGAATTGTTCTTCGTGCTTGGGAGATTCAGGGATTCCTCTGTTGGGTTGTTTCCATTATCCTGCCCATCATCATTGCTGTCCAGGCTGAAGCACCACAGTCCAAATGCAGCTCCACAATCAGTATTCATAACTGCACAGTTCTTCAACAACAGACACTGCTGTTTACATGTTTTTCATCTCTATTTTAATTTTTGTAGGGTTTCAACTAATGTTTTATTTTCTGATGAAGGTACTATTTATTTGGAGAAATGTGGCGAATCTAGGCTTCATGATGCTGGTGATTTCTTGTCCAAGGCTCGACGCTGGTCACTTGCAGCCAAGGCATATGATAAGGGAAACTATTACTCAGAGTGCTTGTCAGCTTGCTCCAGTGGCAATCTATTTGATATGGGATTGCAGTTTATTGAATATTGGAGAGGAGACCGAACATCTAAAATTGTTGATGTGGATGTGGTAGATTGGGAAGAGATTGGATTTCCATTTCTGGACACATGTGCTCGTCACTATCATGAGCTCAAATATTCAAAACAGGTGATGAAGTTTGTAAAAGCATTTAACTCTATAGATAAAGCACGAAATTTTTTAAAGTCAAGAGGATATCTTGATGAGTTGCTTTCCATGGAGAAAGAATTAGGAAACTTTGTGGAAGCTGCAAATATTGCAAAGATGAAAGGTGACCATCTTCTTCAGGCTAATATGCTTGAAAAGGCTGGTCATTTTGAAGCATCCTCCAGATTAATTCTGGACTATGTTGTCATGAACTCACTCTGGACAGCTGGAAACAATGGGTGGCCCTTAAAGACATTTAAGCAGAAAGATGATCTTTTGATGAAAGCCAAATTGTTAGCTGAGAAAAGTTCAGGGCTTCCTTTTGAATCTATTAGTTTGGAGATTAATATAGTAGAAGATGAAGAAAAGGGCTTGGCAGATCTTGCAAAAATCCTGAGTTCTGCTACAAGACTTGAGATTGTAAAGGCAGAACTTTTTTCTGCTCGTAAAATTCTGGATATTCATATGAAATCTGATCCTTCAAAGTTTCATAGGGAATCTGAAGTTGATGATGATCCAGACAAGCACGTAGCTAAGTTGCTCCAGAATCTGTTCTCTTCAGAGACATTGGTATTTGCTTGGAATATCTGGAAGGAAAAGGTCTTTGTTGTGTTGGACTCCCTTCAGAAGGCTGATGATTTTCTTAAAGTTGGAAGTGGGAGGCATCTAGAGTTCTGTATGAATTACTTCGGTGTTCAGAGGAACAACGACAGGACTTTTGTTGTGTACAATCCAGAGGCTTTCTGGTTGAGAGGAAGTGGCGTCAGATCTTCTAAAAAGGATGGAAAACTCGCACTTATAGGAACTAACCAGTTTCTGTCTTCTGTTAAGAGTTATTGGGCTTCAGAATTACTTTCTGTTGGTACTGAAGTATTGGGTTGCCTCGACAGGTTTTGCATGGGACATAGTCTGTCTTCAGTGAGTCGAGGTGTAGCTCTTCTCAGGATCTTTCAAATATCAAAATTTTTGATCAGTTATGAGAAGGGACACACAAAATCATATTCAAAGTCAATCCACGGTATACTCTCTGAAACAAAGAGGTCCTTCTTTAACATTGTTTTTCCTGTTGACTGGAGACTAGAACTAAAGGAAAGCATCATTGGTCTTCGAAAAAAAGAACTTGCTAAAGAATTGTTGCGGGATATTCTTGTCGAAATTGTCAGCGGTAAATTGACATATGGAAAGATCGGTAGGGTTGCAATGATTGTCATGGTTTGTGGAAAGCTAGAGGATGAACTTTATGAATCTATCATAAACCATCTGGATGAAATGCAAGAATGGAAAATATTCATGGAGTATATGAGGAACAAGGAATCAGGATGTCGACAGATAGCATCAAGCCTCCGAGATGCTCTGCGTAGTACATTTGATATCGACTGGCAGAATGAAGTAGACTACATTTCACCTCCGACTTTCCTATATCTTGTTGAACAGCTCATATTTATGTTATCAGCTTGTCGGAGCTACTTCTTTACAACAAAAGGATCTTTTGTTGAGGCACTTGGTTGTTCAGATTCATTTTGCTGCTTTAATACTGATTCTCATGATCAGGTATTCTTTACAGAATCAGTTAGCTGTTTGGCATACATGATTGGGCAAATCTTGTTTGATCATCCTGGGACAATGCAATGGATTAGAACGTCCAAACTAACTGCAAATCAGTACTATCCATCGCTGGTTTTGAAGTTGGTCATCATGATTGGTGTTCTCCACATGAACTCAGGAGTGCCATTTAAAATGCTTGTGGATGTATTAAGGCAGAAGGCTATTGTTTCGGTATTGTCTAAAGCATTCCATAATCACCTTTGCACTTTGGAGGAGGATAACTTTCATGATATATTTGCCACTGCCCTCATGACAATAGGTGATCCATTAGTGATGGTATGTTTGACAGATGACGCCCCAAAATTCACATTTGTAAATACTCTTTTTATAGATATGAGCAGTTCGCGAAGCAGAGAGGATTTGATGGATTTACTTTTCCCAAAGAATCACCAGAATGACGCTAATATATGTGAATCAGGAACTTCTAGCGATGTTGGTATTTCTTCTGATTGTAGTGTTCCTGATAATAAATTTGCTTCTGATTTGGAGTTTTCTAAGAAGGGAATTGCTGCCGAAGGGAATGACAGCACGGGCTATGATTTTCAGGATGGTTTTAAACATCTCTGCTTAACTTTTGATGCTATTGTGTTGGAACATGGAAAGGGCAGCAATGATTGCAAAGCTAAGATTGTTGCTTCAAACCTAAAGGTGCATTTCATATCAAGTTAATTTGTATAGAAGTTCATTTTGATACATGGCCCAATCTCATTATTTGTATGTTATGTTTTTTCAGATGGAAGTGGAGAAATTTTTATCTGTTCTTCACACTCAAGTGAACAGCTTAGACAAGAGTTCTCTTCACGATGATGATAAAGCCCTGCTTGAAGAAATTCTGCTCCTCATTGATGAGTTGACACAACTCTTCGACCTTCTCAATGTGAGGTAAGTTTTCATGGCAACCCTCAACTTAGGTTTCAATTTATTTAGGCTAAATTTCACTAAACCTCTTTTAACCTTTTCTTTTTTCTAAAGTCACAAAACCTCACAATATTTTATGAATAATCAATAATCCTTCTTAAACTTTTCAAAACGTTAAGAGCGTAATGGTGTTAGCTGGGGATGTAAAATGACATTTTTGCCCTTGACATGAGTTCTTTTTTTTATTTTAATTTATTAGTCCAATACTCAACTCAAAATGAGTTTATACCTCTTATTTCATCTTCTTCACCCGTTTCTCTTCTATTCTTCTTTTTCAATCTCTTAACAAAGCCAAGAATCCATCACTTCCAATCAAGTTTTAACCTTATTTTCCGCTCTTTTCTATTGTCATGTCCTCAAATCAAACCGTAACCCATGATCTAAAAGGAACTATCATTGTTTCCCCCTTTTTTCTATTCTGGCATTGTAATGCCACATCAAACACACATCATTCCCAATTCAAGCTCTAATCTTCCTGCCCATCTTTCTATTCTCATATCCAAATTAAAACCTAACTCATCATATCTAAGTAAAACCCTAATTTCCCCCTCTATTTTTGTTGTCATATGTTATGTCATATCTTAATTCATCATTCTCCTAATGAACTCCTTGTCTTTAGATTATGGCTTAGAATAGAAGGAGAAGAAGGGTTAAAAGAGATGAAGTTGGTTTAGATCCATTTTGGGTTTAAACTGATTTCTACATAAGTTAGAGTAAAAATTTAAAGTATGGGTTAGATTTAAAATAACAAGGTGTAATTTAGTCTAAAATTATGTTGAATTATATCATGTGACATCATGTGATGACTTGGGTTAACGGAAGGAGTGGATGTGATAACGGCAACAAAGTTTTGAGAGTTTTAGTGATGATTCATGAAATAATGGGAGGTTATTTGAATTAAAAGTTAAGAGAGATTTAGTAAAATTTAGTCATTTATTACAATTGTCCTGAGTTGTGCATATGCTGAATCATACGGTTTACTTAGATTCAGCGATAATGTCACCGGTAGTGTACTTTCATTTTTGTGATAATTTATCATCTCTCTGATGTATCTTTATGGTTCTGCAGCTGCTTGTCAGATTATCTGTCTCTGCTCTAATTTTTAATCTGCTGTGTGTTTTCCAGTGAGCATGGACTTGTGAAGACAGTTATTGAAGAGCTGATAAATAAGCTGCAGAAGAGGAGGTCAAGGTTTCATGCATATACTCATTTAATGATGAAGAAAGGAGCTAGTACTTCTGTAGAGAATTCAGCCCTCACAGCTGTTTCAGAAAAAAAGAGTCTTGGAAATAAAGGGGCATCTAGCAAGAATCAGAAGAAGAACAAAACGAAGGGAAAGAACAGAAAAAAGTAGCTGACATGTCGATATGATTGTTATCTTGTAAACACAACTGTTATTATCTAGAGTTTCAGGGGAAAAAAATGGCCTTTTCACTTTCTATGAAATGCTAAAACTTTTGTTTTGCTTAAAAACGAGTAAGAAAAGAAATGGTTGTGGTTTCTGAGCCATTAAATGTAGTCGATTAGTGAATGTTTGTGAATGTGAGATGAATAATTTCAGGGTATTTTGAAGAGGGAGAAGGAATAAATGAGGGAAAGATGAGGAGATGGCTGAAACGACATAAACAACCTTAAAACTAAGATAAAACCAGATCAAAACGTGACCATATTAGCCTCGTTTGGCAACAAGGTTAAGTTTTCCAGACCTCAATCGGGGAGAGTTTCAGGCTCAAAATGAGTTGACTCAAGCTGAACCTTCTATGGGAGTCGCAGTGGGGTTACTAAGACTAGGGTTTGGAGGCACCTAGTTTTTGCAGAGATCGGTGGAAATATGATGTAAAATGAGAAGGGGAAAGAAGAAAGATGAAAGAAATTAGGGTTTGACGGATAAGCTCTTATTTAGGCTTCAACACCAAGGACTTCGCTCTCTCATTCAGCATATCACCATGCTAAGATTCAATCACAAAGCAAAATTGTAATGCAAAAATTTGAGTTTTCTTAAATTAATTGAACTATTAAAACAAACACAGGTCTTGACTTTATATAGGCCTCATACAGAAGGCATTTATGAGACTAAATAAAGAAGAAAAACTAGCCTAAATAAAGAACAAAAAGGACCTAGCCTAAATAAAGGATAAAAAGAGCCGAAATGACAATTAGTGATTCCCATCAATTCTTTCCGGCTTTGAAAATTCGCCATTGGTGAATAGCAATGGCGTGAGCGATGAATTCGAACTGGAATGACTACACAAACTCCTCTGTGACGGGTCTCCTCAGCAGTGGTTGCTGCAATGGACGAACTGAAAGCCGCTTTGCCCCGTGAAAGTACGATAATAAGTCAGATCCTCGACGCTAAACACAGGATTGAACCCAAGATCATGGGAAATATCGAGCTCGTAGGCGCTGTAACCAAATCTCTTCAAAACTTTGTATGGACCCCTGCGTCGATTATGGAGTTTTTTCCAAGTTTTTAGTAGGAACATATCTGGGTGCACTCTAATCAGCACCTCATCACCTATTGCGAGGTCCAGCAACCACTTGTGAGACTCTGCAGTAGACTGATAGTTATAATTGCTGATTGCCATTTGTCTTGAATTATGATCATGTAAGTTATGCAAATTTGGTGTAGATGGCTAAACTATGCCAATGGATGGATACCTAGGGGAAGAGGGAGAAGGTCGAGAGAATTCTTAGACCTAGGAGTAGACCCATCAATATGGGACTCGGGAGAAAAATGGGATCTAGTCACTAAGGAACATGATGTCTTGTTCTTTTCGGTGACTGTTCCCTCCTTATTGATTCCTACATTCGACTTGGGTTTGGCAGGTCTCAACACTATCATCTTTTAATTAAATTTAAATTCATAAGTGTTAAACCTACCTGACTAGTTACATCCAAGTCATACAACCAAGGCCTACCCAATAAAATATGTGCAGTGTCTATGTCTAAGACATCACACCAAACACGATTCTCGTAGCTAGATATGTGAATAGGGACCTGATAATGCTGGGTAATAGATTGAGCAGTTTAATGTACTTAATTCACATTATATGGGTGGGGTTGTGGTTCAGCCTTGAGATCCTTCTTTTAAAAAGCTGTCTTGGCAATGATATTCACACAACTAACCCCATCTATTATCAATTTATAGTTCTTCTCCTCATGTGTTATATGGGTTGTTGGCCAAAGGCCCATTACTCTAGTTTTGATGATGATTAACTCATGTAGTTATAGTACTAATGATCTTATGCTTATTTAGTTTCAGATATTTGATTAAGATCTTAGTCGGTGTTTAGCTTCAACAAAAGATTCGAAATCAAGTTTTGAAGCTAGCACGTGTTGAATCAAGAGCTCGCGCATCAAGATTGTTGGCCCAGAGGCCCTTCACTCTAGTTTTGATGACGATTAACTCATGTAGTTATAGTTTACTAATAAGATATTTGATCAAGGTATTAGTAAATGATTAGCTTCAACAAAGGTGTTTTGGAGCTATCATATGTTGATTCAAGAGCTCGAGCGTCAAGATCGCATTTAGTACTGGGTTAGAGTCAAGCTCGTTGGATTGGTTTTGGATCGAGTCGGCTTGGAGAAGAAGTTCTACAAGAAAACTTCGGTTTATTTTTAGTTTAGTTTTGTTTAGATCATGTGTAAAGATTAGATAGCGTTGATATGCTCAAGTTCACAATACATACACAAGTTTAAAGTTTCATATTTTGATTTTTCAGTTTAACCGATCTTGGTTTTCATGTTAAAAATCATAGATATAATATCTTTCATGTATATTGAATTCTATCTATATACAACATACTTAAAAGTTGTTTCAATATCATGTTTTTCTATTTGCATGAGTTTTGGAGAAAATGATTTTCCATTTCAAAATCCTAGTTTTTGGAAAATACGATTTTTGGTTTAAGGCAAAATTTTCAAGAACACAAAAATGGTTCAAATAGTTTATAATATGTGTTGAAATTTTGTCACACATATTTGTATTTCAAAGATATAATAAGAACTGATTTTTGTGAAATTTATGTGATTTTATGAAATTTTATTGAAGTCAAAAACCTAAGTTTTTAATCCCTAAAGAGTTTGACCTGGCTGTCTGCCGGTCGACCGACGTGCACAGACGTGCACGCAGCCATGGGCTGGTAGGACGGTCGACCGGGCGGTCGACCGTCCAGAGAGCTTTGCTATCTGGAAATGGCCCCGGTCGACCGGCAGAGAGCTGCTGCTCTCTGTAGCCAATCTCGGTCGACCGAGCGGTCGACCGATGGCACAACGGTCATAAAAATGACCGTTGGGCCGATCGATCGGGCGGTCGACCGGAAGGGCAAAACTGCCCTTTCCTGCTGCTAACAGGCAGAATTTGTTTTGGGGCTATATATACCACATTCTTTGGCTAATTTCACCAAGATTTAAAGAGAAAAAAATTTACATCTTTCAAGTATTTTTCAGCAAGAGTTTTTGGGTTTAAAAGATCAATCTTTATTTGTTTTTAAAGTGTTAGAATTTCAAAGAAAATAGAGACTTTTGGAAATTAGTTTTTGATCTAAATTTCTATATCTATTTGGAGATTTTCCCAAGCATTTTTCTTTGTTCCAAATACTTTATTTTCTCACACTTGAGCTATCATATCTATCCTATCTATAGGATCTTGTTTAGTGAGAAAATTTGGTTTTTGGTTTGTTGAAACCACCAAGTGTTGTAAACCTTTTCTTTTGCTTTGATTTTGTGCCTAGCCTCTTGTGTAGAGGTTGTTGGTGTTTAAGAGAGGAGTTGCGTACTCCTAGTTGTATTTGCCCAATCCTCAGTGGAGGTTCTCTGTGTGGAAAGTCCTGTGTGGACGCTATAGTGGAAATCCTTCTTTGTGAAGGCGGGGACGTGGAGCTGGGTGCTCGAACCTCGAAACATATCTCGGTGTTTACGATTGATCCACTTGAAAAACACCTAGGGGTGAATAGGTGTAAGTGCTAATCTAAGAACTAAGTGCGCTAAATGCGGAAGCTAATGCAAATTTTGCAACATACTTAATACAATCAACAAGTGTAGCCGAATTCCCCGTGAAGGGCTCTGGACTAACTCCTCTTGATTCCCCTCGAATGGGTTGAGGTGCTATGTGAAGCTCTTGTTGATTAAGTACAAGTGAGGCACACACACAAGCAAGCCAAGCAAATAAGGATGAATAGCAATATGAATATATGCAAGGCAACACAAGCAAATAGATATGTATGATATGAATGATGCTATGCACAATAGAGAGAGAGAGTTAGAGAGACAAGTGGATCAAACGCTAACAACAAGATATGTTTCGAGGTTCGAGCACCTTGCTCTACATCCCCGCCTACACCACCGTGTAGGATTTCCAATCCACTAAAACGTCCACCGAGGACTCCCACCGAGGGAACCTTCACTGAGAAGGATTTGTTACAACACAAGGAGTACCGAACTCCTCTCTCAATACAAACACCACCTCACAACCGAGGGGTAGGCCCGTAGCCAATACAACCAACAACCAACACCTCTACCGAAGAGGGTTACAAACCAAACTCCACCTCTCACTAGAGGGAGCAAACTAATCACCCGATCACCTCTACCGAAGAGGGATTCAACAAAAGCAAGGGTGTACAACTTGGAGGTTTAGCAACCTCAAACAATTCTCTCTTTTCTCTTTTCCACAAAAACAAGATCCTAAATAGATTAGGATAGAAGATAGCTCAAGTGTGGAAAAACTAAGTGTTTTGATCAAAGAAAACTTCTTGGGAAAAACACAACAAATGATATAGAGATTTTTGCTCAAAAACAATTCCCAAAACCTAGTTTCTTTGAAATAACAAAACACTTAAAAACAAACAAGATGAATATTTTTGCTCTTTAAACTCTTTTAAAAACTTCTTTTTAAAACCAGAGAATGGGAGAAAATCAACTCTAAAAATCTTAGTAAAAACCTCAAACAAATGGGGTATTTATAGCCCCATCAGAAAACTAGCCGTTAGGCTGATGTGGCAGCCTGACAGGCTGACGGTCGACCGGCCCGGTCGACCGCCAACGGTCAGAAATGTGACCGTTGGGCAACCACGGTCGACCAGCCCGGTCGACCCAAACAAACAGAGAGCACAGCTCTCAGACCGGTCGACTCGGACGGTCGACCGTCCCAGTGTCTCCAAACATGCACAGATTTGTGCACGTCGGTCGACCGGTACGGTCGACCGACTTCAGCTCAAGTCGACTAATAAACTGACTTAGTCGACTGGTTGAAGCCTGGAACAGAAAACTGGGTCAGAAAAACTGGGAAAAATATTTTATAAAAATATTTTATCTTTTCTGAAAATCCTATAAAACTTGTTTTAACATTTTATATTGAAACACAAACAAGTGATAAAAATTTAAAGACATATATCAATCATATCAATTCATTTTTGAGTCTTGCAAATTTTATCAAAAACAAAACTTGTATTTTTATCAAACTTGATTTTTCAATACATGAATAAGATAGTCAAAATAAGTTTGTATAGGAAGTGTAAGCATGTATGTATATCTAGAATACATCTATTATATATATAAACTATGTAAACTTGTTTTGATCTATTATTCATGAAAACCAAATGCAAAACATGAATCTTTTGTGTGTTGTGCACTTGAGCATATCAACTATACTAAGCTTTACAAATGGATCTAAAACACACTATCTAAACTATGGATACCTAAGTCTTCTTGATGATCTTCATCTTCAAGTTGACTTGCTCCAAAACTCCATCCATGGGCTAGGCAATGTATGATCATGATGCTTGAGCCCTGGAATCACTATGAAAAGCTTCTAAACTCCTTGTTGAAGCTAATCACCAACTAATATCTTGGTTAATGATCTGAAACTTAAAATCACAAGAATATTAGTAAACATAACTACATGAGTTAATCATCATCAAAACTAGGGTGGAAGGCCTTTGGGCCAACAATCTCCCCCTTTTTGATGATGACAAAACTCATGGAGTTATATATGCATGAATTAAAGTTAAGCTTCAAAGAAGCTCCCCCTTAACTCATGCATAAACAAATAAGCAAAAGATATGCAATGAATGTACATAAACATGTATGCATCAACATGCATAAAACATATTCTAGAAGCTCTAGATACCAATTAAATTAATAAAACATTAACAAAACACTAGATGCTCTAGATACCAATAAAACTTAATATATACAAAAACATAAGTATGCATATAAAAATATGTACCAATCATGCATAGAATAATTTGTGTTTTATAATATGTTTATGTGTTTTATGCATGTTAAACTTCTCAAATAATTCTCCCCCTTTTGTCAATCATCAACAAAGGGGTAAACAATCAAAACAATAAATGAGGGGTAAAAATCTTTCTCCCCCTTTTGTCAATCAAAACACTAAAACAATGTTCCCCCCTTTTTGTCTAAAACAAAAAACAAAGTCAATAAGGGGTGACAATAAACAACATGATATCAATAGAAAAATATGTCAACGAAGCATCTTGATATCAATTGAAAATAAACAAAGATTAATAAATGTTATATGCTATATACATTCATGAAGAGGAAGACGCTAAGTTAGCTTCCCTACACATATGCATTACATGAAAGAGGGATGTTAAGCCCTAATTCACATAACACACATTATGTAATGCATAAGAGGAGATGTGAAGCTTCCCCTACACACGTGTACCACATAAAGAAGAGATGTTAAGCTCTTCAATACACAATACACTCAACATGAATCTATATGTAGAAGAGATGTTAAGCTCTCCTTGCATATAGTCAATATAAATCAAAACTTTTGTATTTTCTTTAAACAAAATTTTTAGATACCAATTTAAAAATACAAGATATCTTGATATCAAAAGATAGTATTTTTCCCTTTTTTTAAGTCATATAAACAATTGAAATGACTATTTTCTATCATAAAGTAAGGGAGTGCAAATACAAATACCAACAGAAATATGAAAATCGAATTTTCTCTCCCTTTATGAAATACAAACAAAACACATGCAAAGGCTTGAAATAAGATACTAATTAAAAGCTAAATCAATTGAAAAGAAGTTGAAGCTCAAGCTCTAGCATAATCAATTATTTGTGAAAATTTATATCTTGAGCACAAATAAAAACAAGTATATGTGTATGAAATAGAATGAGTACCAATCACCAATAGATGATACCAATTGAAAATATACATACACAAACACATATGAGTATACAAAAGAATCAAGATTGATACCAATTGAAAGAGTTCAATGATACCAATTGACATAACAATAAAAGCATGGTATAACTCATATTACTATACCTCCCAATCAAGGTTCAAGTTTTAAATGATTTTCATTTTAAAGCATACATGACCATGATCTCCCATCCAACCTTCCATAGAAGGTAGGGGTTTTCAAAAATTGATTTGAAAATAAGCTTAGTTTGAAAAACTCTACCAAAATGAAGAATACCGTAACTAGTTAAATAGAAAATCTTTTAAACTAGTACGAAATCCTTCAAGCAAGGAATACAACAAAAATAATTTTTCATAAAACATGAAATCCACAAGATAATCAACACTCTAATTCAATTAGGCATAAATATGACTCATGAATACAAAATATGAGCAAGCAATAAATGTGAGTGTACAAATAAAGTGTGAATATCATAATCATGAAAAATATTCAATTAAGCTCAATTATTCCTTAAACATTGAAAACACGAAAATCATCAAAACTTATTTAATCTTCATGGCATATGTATGTCAAGTACAAATTAAAATATACATACATATCCAAAACACAACGAGTCCACAAAATATATGCATGAAGGCACGTGGCTCAAAAGGATAAAACATGTATATCTAATAGTTTGGACATGATAGACATATACATGAAGTTAAATAATTAAACACAAAAACAAGAAAAACTAAATCTTCACCAAAACAAATTTTATTTCAAGGTATATGTATGAATTGTCAACACAATAAGTATACATACATATCCCTAAACACAATTGAGTCCATATATAGATTTGCATGAAAGGCAAATGACTCAAGGGGTATACATGTTATCTTAAAGTTTGGCAATACAAACATATACATGAAGTGAAACACACAATCATAAAACAAGTTCAAAAATAGGAATACAAGTTTAAAATGTATGAATCATCAAAACTAGACTATACTAGCACATCTAATGGGTTCAAATAAGCATTCAAGCTCAAACATATATAGATTTATTTGTGGCCCACTATATGCACAAGTATATAACTAGTCTTAATGAAAACTAACATCTAAACATATATTCAGAATATGAAGCATCAAAAACAAATATAAAAATCATCATGATAAACAAAAACATGATTATTATGCAAAATCACATGTTATTAAACCTAAGATAAACATGATAGCTAAAACAAACGGTGAGAACACAAAATATGGGTCCATATAAACATGGGTGTCTCAAAATGCTAAACATGTACGTCAAGGATTTAATAAACATGGCATTTTCATACTAATCCATAGACATCAAAAACATGCTATAAACAATGAAATGGAAAGCATGTAAACAATAAATGGGAGTAAAGGATTGTTACCAAAACCAAAGAAGCAACTTTCCTTGTCTCCAAAACGTGGTGGTCATCTCCACCAAATCTTCCCTTGAAAGTGATGCATCCAATTGATTTCCATGAAGCTCGGAACGCATCCACTCCAAGGTGTCATCACTCTCACGTCATGTGAGAGCCCACACCTACATTAAAAATAATAGGAGGGGTGGTCTTTGGTACCCATACTCTTTTGGGTCCATGGGGGTTAGTACCTTCTCTAACCCAAACAAACTTCTTTGCTAAATTATCAACATGTATACGCTCAAAACAAAATTTAGCAAGGTGGCCCTTACGTCCACAATGTGTACAAGTGTACACATGAGCATACATGTGATGAGTGTGTCCGTGAGGAGCATGTGTATGCCGTGGAGGGTGTGCATGAATAATAGATGGAACTTGTTTCTTTCGAAACAAAGATTCAAAGCGTGTATGCCCAACAACACATTGGCTCAAAGTGGAGCCCAAACAATCTACACTCTTCTTTAATAAACAAATATCATCATTGATCCTAGAAGAAGAGGTACATGCATTAGATAGACTAGATGAAGAAGCTACACTAGCATGGCAAACATGAGAATCCAAATCATTTTTCAAAGATCTATTTTTCTTTAAACAAATTTCTAATTCTTTTGAAATAAATTCAATTTCATTTTTCAAAGAATGGTTACTTTTTAAAACAAAATCAAGTTTTGAAGTTAAAGATTCATTTTTCTTCAAAACATCTTCACAATCATTTTTATTTTTCAAAATTTTATTTTCATTTAAAGCAAGATTAAGTTGAGATTTTAATGAGTCCCTTTCATTAGCAATCTCATCCTTCTTTTGCAAAACAACATCAAGTCTAGCAATCAAATTTTTATTTTCATTGTTAATGTCTAGAATTTTCTTTTTCAAAACATTATATTTTTCAATAAGTTTTTCACAAATAATAGATAGTTCTTCATTCAAAACATGAGGATCAACATAATCATTTGAAGAACTAGCATAATCATCATTATCTAGTTGAGATTCCGAATGTACCTCAAGGGAGTCATTCCCTTGGACCGTATAGCATTGTTGTGGCTCGGATTCTCCACTAGACTCCTCCGGTTGATTTGGCAATTGAAGCTCGGAGGTGGTGGTGGTTGTCAACAAATTCCACACTGCAAAGGCGGAATCAATGTTAGAAACACGTAAAAGATAATCTTTAGATAATGTGCTTCTAATGGCCTCTAGGGCTTGTGCATTGGCCCCTATATGATTGCGATCACCAAGATAAGATTCCTTGGTAATGGCAAGATAAACCTTATGTCCTAGGGTTTGTAAATAAACGGTCATCCTAATCTTCCAAACATGAATGTTGGAAGGGTCAAACATAGGTGGGGTCATGAAAGCCATGGTAAACTATATGTGTGCAAACAAGCACATGCAAACAATAGATTAGCAACCAAATGGATCTCACTCCTAGGATGTTAAGCCTAATATCAGGAGCACTAGCTCTGATACCAATTGAAAAACACCTAGAGGGGGGTGAATAGGTGTAAGTGCTAATCTAAGAACTAAGTGCGCTAAATGCGGAAGCTAATGCAAATTTTGCAACACACTTAATACAATCAACAAGTGTAACCGAATTCCCCGTGAAGGGCTCTGGACTAACTCCTCTTGATTCCCCTTGAATGGGTTGAGGTGCTATGTGAAGCTCTTGTTGATTAAGTACAAGTGAGGCACACACACAAGCAAGCCAAGCAAATAAGGATGAATAGCAATATGAATATATGCAAGGCAACATAAATAGATATGTATGATATGAATGATGCTATGCACAATAAAGAGAGAGAGAGAGAGAGAGAGAGAGAGAGAGTTAGAGAGACAAGTGGATCAAACGCTAACAACAAGATATGTTTCGAGGTTCGAGCACCTTGCTCTACATCCCCGCCTACACCACCGTGTAGGATTTCCAATCCACTAAAACGTCCACCGAGGACTCCCACCGAGGGAACCTTCACCGAGAAGGATTTGTTACAACACAAGGAGTACCGAACTCCTCTCTCAATACAAACACCACCTCACAACGAGGGGTAGGCCCGTAGCCAATACAACCAACAACCAACACCTCTACCGAAGAGGGTTACAAACCAAACTCCACCTCTCACTAGAGGGAGCAAACTAATCACCCGATCACCTCTACCGAAGAGGGATTCAACAAAAGCAAGGGTGTACAACTTGGAGGTTTAGCAACCTCAAACAATTCTCTCTTTTCTCTTTTCCACAAAAACAAGATCCTAAATAGATTAGGACAGAAGATAGCTCAAGTGTGGAAAAACTAAGTGTTTTGATCAAAGAAAACTTCTTGGGAAAACACAACAAATGATATAGAGATTTTTGCTCAAAAACAATTCCCAAAACCCAGTTTCTTTGAAATAACAAAACACTTAAAAACAAACAAGATGAATCTTTTTGCTCTTTAAACTCTTTTAAAAACTTCTTTTTAAAACCAGAGAATGGGAGAAAATCAGCTCTAAAAATCTTAGTGAAAACCTCAAACAAATGGGGTATTTATAGCCCCATCAGAAAACTAGCTGTTAGGCTGATGTGGCAGCCTGACAGGCTGACGGTCGACCGGCCCGGTCGACCGCCAACGGTCAGAAATGTGACCGTTGGGCAACCACGGTCGACCGGCCCGGTCGACCCGAACAAACAGAGAGCACTGCTCTCAGACCGGTCGACCCGGACGGTCGATCGTCCCAGTGTCTCCAAACGTGCACAGATTTGTGCACGTCGGTCGACCGGTACGGTCGACCGACTTCAGCCCTAGTCGACTAATAAACTGACTTAGTCGACTGGTTGAAGCCTGGAACAGAAAACTGGGTCAGAAAAACTGGGAAAAATATTTTATAAATTTTTTTTATCTTTTCTGAAAATCCCATAAAACTTGTTTTAACATTTTATATTGAAACACAAACAAGCGATAAAAATTGCAAGACATATATCAATCATATCAATTCATTTTTGAGTCTTGTAAATTTTATCAAAAACAAAACTTGTATTTTTATCAAACATGATTTTTTAATACATGAATAAGATAGTCAAAATAAGTTTGTATAGGAAGTGTAAGCATGTATGTATATCTAGAATACATCTATTATACATATAAACTATGTAAACTTGTTTTGATCTATTATTCATGAAAACCAAATCCAAAACATGAATCTTTTGTGTGTTGTGCACTTGAGCATATCAACTATACTAAGCTTTACAAATGGATCTAAAACACACTATCTAAACTATGGATACCTAAGTCTTCTTGATGATCTTCATCTTCAAGTTGACTTGCTCCAAAACTCTATCCATGGGCTAGACAATGTATGATCTTGATGCTTGAGCCCTGGAATCACTATGAAAAGCTTCTAAACTCCTTGTTGAAGCTAATCACCAACTAATATCTTGGTTAATGATCTGAAACTTAAAATCACAAGAATATTAGTAAACATAACTACATGAGTTAATCATCATCAAAACTAGGGTGGAAGGCCTTTGGGCCAACACCACTATCTCTAAACTCTCTCTTATTTACCTTGCATTGATTCATATTGTTCATTCATACTTATATGCTTGGTATTGCTTGTGTGTGCCCATACTTGTGTTCAACCAAGTGAGCTTCAAATAGCACCTCAGCTCTTATTTAGAGGAATTTAAAGGAGATAGTTCAGAGCCCTTCACCGGGAATTCAGCTACACTCTTTAGTTACACTAAGTGTGTTGCATTTAGTTTTAATTCTGTATTATTTGTCATTAGATTAGCCTTACACCTATTCACCCTCCCTCTAGGTGTACTTTCAAAGATCGCATCAAGTACTCAAGAGGAGTCTAGCTCATTGGATTAAGGTTTGGACCAAGTCAAGACATAGAAGAAGATTTTTTAGAGAAGGTTTTCAAGACTTGAGTCTAGTTTTCTATGTGTTATGATTTTGTTTTTAGATAAAATATAAATGATAGATTAGTTGTGAATTTCTCAAGCTCATACACACACACAAAATTTATATGTGTTTTCATAAAATAGTTTTAGTTTTAGAAAATACTGTTTTGGTTTTGAGCTTCAAAGTATACATCCTTATGTTTCATGAATAGATTTCATCAAAACAAGTTTATATGGTTTATATGTGTTTTAGATTTTATCCATACACATTGTTGGTTCAAATGTTTAGAAAAACTTATTTGATGTTTCTATATCATGTGTTTGAGTTTTGTATTGATCAAAACTTATTTTAGAGCTTATTGTCAAAAACATAGATATTTCATCTTACATGTGTATTGGATTATATCCATACACACTAAACTTCAAAAGTATTTATAATATCTTACTTTTGTACTTGAAGAAGTTTTAGAAAAATCATTTTTCAAATTGAAGATTGATTTTGAAAAATACAGGTTTTTACTTAAGGCTAAATTTCTATAACACAAAAATGGTTCAAAAAGTTTGTAATATGTGTTAATTTTTGATCATACATATTTGTACTTCAAAGTATTTCAATGAACTTATTTTTATTGATCTTATGTGATTTTATAGGATTTTATAAGAGTTTATAAGACCAAGTTTGAATCCCCTATTATACCTAACCTGGCCTTCTGGCGGTCGACCGAGCCAGAAGTCAGTCGACTGGGCGGTCGACTGATGTGTACAGAAACGTGCACATACCTTGGCTTGAGGGCCGGTCGACCGGGCGGTCGACCGATCCAGAGAGTTCACTCTCTGGATCTGGCCCCAGTCAACCGTTCGGTCGACCGGTCAGAGAGCTTTGCTCTCTGGATCTTGCCTCGGTCGACCGACCGATCGACCGACAGGTCAAGACCTGGGTGTGGTCGACTGGCAACCCCAACGGTCATAAATATGATCATTGGCCGGTCGACCGGCCGATCGACCGATAGGTCATCTGGCCTGCAGTTTGACCCTAACGGCTATATTTCTGAACTCTATAAAAGGGGGCTGTTTTGGCTAGTTTTACATAAGTTTTTTGGAGAAGATTTAGAGCCAGTTTTTTCTATCTCTCTTAGGGTTTTTCTCCGCTTGTTTTAAGGCTAAAACTTCCATATCAAAAGGAGAGTTTTTAAGAGTGTTTTTCAAAAGAGATTTCTTGAGTTTTTCACCACAACTCTATCTTGTTTTTCTCACACAAACTTGAGCTTTCCACTGCTATATCAGTACTCTAGGGATATTTGTTGTGAGAGTGTTTGTGGTGATCAAAGTGTAGAGATCATCAAGTATTCATCTTTGTATTTGAGGAGGCGAACTTGCGGGTTCGTGTTGTGACGAGTTCTTGTGGGAGCTCGGTGTAGAGGTGCGACCTCGGTAAGCTATTGTGCTTGCGCGTGTTGTTCTTGCGGGAACAAGTGAGGGACTTGCCGGTCCAAGAGTTCTAGTGTGAACTCGTTGTAGGTGTTGTGACACCGAGTGATCTTCCGGGATCGTTATAGTGAAATCCTTTATAGTGTTGAAAGGCGGGGACATAGAGCAAAGATGCTCGAACCTCAAAACAATTCTCCTGTGTTTGGGATTGCTCATCTCTCTCTCTCACTTGTATTTATATATCTTACATGCTTATATTGTTTATTTATATGCTTGATATATCTTGTACTCAATTGATATATGCTTGGAATTGTTTGCTCACACTTGTATTCAACTAAGAGAGCCATAGTGGCACCTCAACTCTTAATCTAGAGGAATCTTGAGGAGATAGTCCAGAGCCCTTCACTGGGAATTTGTCTACACTCTTATGTTATACTTTGTGTGTTGCATAATATTTTTTATTTTACATAAATAGTTTTAATTCTGTATTAGTTTGCATTAGATTAGCTAGTACACCTATTCACCCCCCTCTAGGTGTATTTTCATAGGTGTGAAACACATTAGACCTGCAGCAATCCTCATTATTAACAGTTGTGTGTGAATACTTAACGACACCCAGCTGGATGCTAGAAATCCTAAATCATCATCATAATCAGTCGTGCTTCCGTTGTTCATAAACGACTGTCTCGATCTCATCATCGGCTTCTTTGGTTAGAAGGTTCCTAGAGGGATATTGTGCAACAATGTAGCCTTGACACTTAAAATATTGATTACCTTTGGCATTCTTAGAAGATTCGCCTATCACAGATTTGCCCTTAGGGTCTCTAATTGTGTGAGTGTTTGGGCTATGTTGCTGCTCAGATTTAGAAATGATCCTACGCTCTGAAGAAAATCTGAGAGGTTTCTATGTCTTGAGCTAGCTGGTTTGCTTGCTCAAGGGTCTCTTTCTTGTGAGAGTGAATGAATATTGCTCGTTGGATGTCTGACCTCAAACTGCAACGGTACCTAGATATCACTTGGTAGGAATCTTCGCAATGTAAGGTTAGGTCGTCAAGTTCGATAGTGTAATCTTGAACTAACCTGCTACACTGGTGAAGATTGTGTAGCTTGTCTATGAGGCGATATTTATAGAAATCAGGAATGTATTTCTCCTTAAGTTTCTGCTTTATTTCCTTTCAAGATTCTACAGAAGTCTCACGTCTATGTACTTTTTCTTTATCGAAGTCTAATAAATCCTAACTGACCCTGACAGTCTCATCCTAGCAGGCCAAACCTTACACTTCTCTATGAACCTATACCAATCAAAGTAATAATCCAAGTCTGCCATCCAATTACTTAAAATCTTCAAGAATATCATCAATTGTGAGAGGATTTATCTTAATGCTACTGTAATGGATAGATTTTGATCTTCATCAGGATTGCGACACGTGTTTGTTGGCCCAAAGGTCCATTATTCTAGTTTTGATAATGATTAACTCATATAGTTATAGTTTCTAATGATCTTGTGATATACAAGTTTCAGGTATATAAGTTTCAGGATCAAGTTTCAGGTTTCAAAGTATCAGATTCATCTTCAACTGCAACACAGGATCGAAGCTTGGTTATATACCCATCTATGTGAAAATTTATCTTGTTTAGACTAACTGGTGACTAATAGGTCTAATATTTGCAAGTTTTAGTTTGTTAAAGTTTAGTTTAGAGAGAGAAGAGCTCAAAGGATTCACACACATAATTTACACAAAAGGAGTTTGAAAAACCAATGTTTATTTTGTAGTATATGCAACAGATAGCTTGGGCTGTCGACAGTTCCGAAGTGAACTGTCGATAGGGTTTCCCAAGGATTGTCGATAGGTTCTTTTCAGAAAACTGTCAACATGCTTTTACAGTAAGTAGGAGTTTTCAAGTTGGGTCACTGTCGACAGATGGAGTGAATTGTCGATAGCTGATACTATGTATCAGTATTAGACTGTCGACAACACTATTAGATTGTCGACAACAGAAGTGTTTTTACTTCTATTTGCGAAGCAGTGCACCTAGCACTGTGGATAGCCCTGTTGGACTGTCGACAACAGTAGGTGACCTTTCATAGGTTTGACCTTAAATTTCAGCATGTTTTAAATGATAACTTTCCTTGTTTAGATCCTCTAAATAGGTATTTTTCTAAACCTATAAATTGGATTGTTTGTAGATGATTTCACAAAAGTTTTTGTAGAGCTAAAATCATCCTACATCTATACAAAAATTTTGAACTTTCTTTTCAAACTTTCACTACATTTCTCACTCACTGAATTCTTGAGCCACATCTTTCTCTACTCTAAACTATAGAATTCTTGTAGTAAGTTGTTTGTGATCTGAAGAAGGTCACTTGTTTTTTGTAATCTTGTGAGATAGCTCCTCTAGTGAAAAGGAGATTTCTATGAGTTGCGTCTCTGGGATCTTACAGGATCCGTTGTTGTTAGTTCCTCTAGTGAAATAGGAAAGTGCTAGGAGATGCGGCTCCGGGATCTTGAGGGATCCGTTATGTAAAGTGTAATCGCAGTTACATAGTCGAATCCTTCATTGCAGTGAAGACGGGGAGTAGAGCAGTGGGTCGAACCTCGAGAACAACTCTTTATGTTTACGATTTGTCTTTGAGTTTGCACTTTCTATACTCTTTATTTTGTTGCAATATCTTACTTATGTCTTTATTGCTATTATACTTGAATCTTTGTCTATCTACTTTTACCATATCAAGAAAGCAATTGCTGTTTTTCATTGATTTGCAAAGGGGAAAACTTACAATAAAAAGGGTTTGAGGAGCTAAATTACAAGTATTCTTAAAAAGATTACAAGTAGATCTCCTCAGAGATTCTGGAGAAGTGTGCCGATAGGAGTCTGGTCAGCGCACGATCACTTTGTCCCTTTGACGATGCGAGCGATGAGATTCCCTTCTCGCCTGATTCGGGGAATCAGAGAACAGAAGGTTGGTAGAACCCTCTTGCTACTTCTCAAAACCGCCTTCAATTAGGAATTCCTTCTCGCCTGGTTCCAGAGATTTCTTGAGAAGAAGGTATTTAGGGTATCAGCACCCTGATTAGAGAAGCAATTCTCTATAAAGTCTCTGAATTCAAGAACTCACGGTGCGTCGTGAAGAAGTCTCTGCTTGTGGAGTCTTCTCTTTTGCGTATCGCCTCAGAAAAGCTCTTCGAAGAAGTCCTCTCTTGCGTCTGTGCGTGATCTCTACCTCTTGAGCTCCCCTCTTGTGCCCCTAGTGGGATATTTATAGGGAGAGCAAGGGTAATAATCGTCCCTTGAAAATATGAAAATAGATTGAATCAAATCTGTTTAAATCTGGAAAGTAGCCTTGCTGCGAGGCTAGGATCAGCTTCTGCAAAGCTAGAAAAAGGCAGGTCGGTTGATCCTCTTGATCTGTTTTGATCCTTTCCATATCGTTGGAGGATTTTTCCTGATCTTCTTACTCGTTTTAGAAGAGTCAAGAGATTATGGCAATCAACTGCCAAATTTGATCTCAAATTTGATCTTGATTGGATTTGATCTGATTAGATCTGATCTCATCTGGAGATTTGATTGGTCAAAGGTTGACCATAGCGGACCAACAGCGGAGCTACCGCGTTGAGCTCACAGCGGAGCTGGAAGGTGCACCTGGCGAAGTTAGAAGAAAGCTCTTCAGCGGAGCTAGATAACATCTGTGGCGAAGATACCGAACATTCTTCTGCGCGGTGAAAATCACCTAGAGGGGGGTGAATAGGTGATATAGCTAATCTATAAACTCAATGCGGAATTTAAAAACTTAATGCAATACACTCAAGTGCAATCAACAAGTGATGCACACACAACCAAGCCAAGCAATTATGAATGCACAATATGAATAGTTACAAGGCACAAAGTAAAGAGAGATATAGAGAGAGTCAATGGATCAAGCGCAAACAACAAGATATATTTCGAGGTTCGGGCACCCAGCTCTGCATCCCCGCCTTCGACACACGAAGGATTTCTAATCCACTAGCTAGTCCACAAAGAACTCTCACAAGGAGTACCCAACTCCTCTCTTTACAACCACAACCTCCTCCTTGAGGCAAGCTCCAATCCAACAAAACAATCACCTCACAACTTGAGGGATTAGCACAAAGCAAACACAAGGATCACCTCACAACTTGAGGGATACAACCCAAGGCACAAAGCCAAGCAAAGATTGGGTTTATAACTTGGTGGTCTAACAAACAACCACAAACAATTTCTTTCTCCCACACAAAAATCCTATAGAAGAGATAGTAGATTTTAGCTCAAGTGTGGAGAAAACCAATGGAATGAAAATCAAAATCACAAAGAAAATCTTTGGAAAAAACTGAAACCAAGATATACAAGTTCAATCAAAATCTTTTCCCAAAACCCTTTTCTTTGGTTTTCCAAACCCTAGCAAAAACTCCAAATAGATTGTTCAATATGAGTTCAAAAACTTCTTTTGATTGCTGTGAAAACACCAGAGAGTAGGAAAAAATTCGCACAAAAATTCTCAGAGAAAACAGGCTATGAATGGGGTATTTATAGACCCTAGAAAAATATAGCCGTTGGCAGCAGAAATGCCAAAAATGAACTGCCGGTCGACAGCTCCGGTCGACCGTCCAACGGTCAAATTCTGCCCGTTGCCAGCTACCGGTCGACCGCCTCGGTCGACCCAAACAAACAGAGAATTCTGCTCTCAGACCCGGTCGACCCTGACGGTCGACCGTCCTGTGTCTGCCAAACGTGCACAGATCTGTGCACGTCGGTCGACCGACCCGGTCGACCGACTTCATGCCAAGTCGACTGGTTGAAGCCTGGAACAGAAAACTGGGTCAGAAGAACAGTTTAAAAATATTTTGAAAAATCTTTTAACACTCCTAAAAATCACTAAAAATAGTTTTATCATTTTGCATTAATATATAAACATGTGGTAAAAAGTTTAGCTCAAATATCAATCAATATGAACTATTTTTGTGTCTTATCATTTTTACCAAAACCAAAAACTGTATTTTCTAAAACCTAGATTTTGAATAGAAAATACGTTTTGTCCAAAACTCTTCCAAATACAAAAACATGATATTTAAACACTTTGAAGCATGATGCATATGGATAGAAATCCAATATACATGAAACATATATATATCATAGTTTTTGACTTTAATTCCAAAAATAAGTTTTGTTGAAACACAAAACATAAAACACATGAAATAGGTATATCAAGGTAAGTTTGTCTAAGTAGTTGAAGCATGCATGTATATAAAACAAATCTAATATACATTAAACCATGTAAACTTGTTTTGATATAATATCTATTCATGCAAACCAAGATCAGTTAAACCAAAAACCGAAAACCAAAACATGAAACGTGTGTGTTGAGAACTTGAGCATATCATACTATTCTAATCTTTACAATTTGGATCTAAACACAAAACTAAACTAAGGTACCGATGTCTTCTTGTAGAGCGCAATCTCCAAGCCGACTCGATCCAAAACTCTTTAATCCACTGAGCAAGTGCTATATATGATCTTTGACGCTCGGGCTCTTGAATCAACATGTGAAAGCTTCCAAATCATCTTGTTGAAGCTAATCACCAACTAATAACTTGATTAATGATCTGAAACTAAAATCACAAGATTATTAGTATACATAACTACATGAGTTAATCATCATCAAAACTAGAGTGGAAGGCCTTTGGGCCAACAATCTCCCCTTTTTTATGATGACAAAACTCATGGAGTTATATATGCATGGATTAAAGTTAAGCTTCAAAGAAGCTCCCCCTTAACTCATGCATAGGATAAACAACTAACAAATGGCTCTAGATACCAATGAAATTATACAACATGAAACAAATAAACATGTTCTAGATACCAATTAGTAAAAACACATAAAACATGCATACAAACATGCATATAAACTCAAATTCTTCTCGCCCTTTTTGTCAATCATCAACAAAGGGGTTAAAAACAAAACTAATAAAAACATATACCGATTAAAAGAAATTTTTCTCCCCCTTATTTACAAAACTAATAAAAACATATTCTTTTTATATTCAAAACAAGGAATCAATCAAGGGATGCTCTCCCCTTTTTGTCTAAACTCAAATATGATACCAATTAAAAAATGTGTCAAAGAAGTGCATATTGATACCAATTTAAAAAGAGAAACTATACCAATTGAAAAACAAAAATCTTGATCCCAATTGATAAGTAAACAAATAACATACCAATTGTAAATAAACAATCTTGATATCAATTGAAATTAAACATAACAAATTTTGAATTTCTAAATATAAATGTTGATACAAATTGAAATTATTGCCAATTGAAATTATTATTCTCTATCATAAAGTAAGGGAGTGGAATACTAAATACCAAATGAAAGATGAAATATAAGATTTTCTCCCCCTTTATGAAATACCAATAAAAACTATGATAAGGCTCGAATTAAGATACCAATTGAAAACTAAATCAATTGAAACAAAGTTGAAGCTCAAGCTTATCATCATAAACAAGAGTTGTGATTAATGATATAGGGATATAGTAAGCACACATAAAATATATACCAACATATATATGTATGAAAAGATAGATACCAATTGAAATTGATATATTTTGAAATGCAAGCATACATACATAAAAATATATGAGTATACAAGAAATGTCAAGATTGATACCAGTTGAAAGAATTCAATGATACCAATTGAAACAACAATAAGATCAAGTGTATATCTCATATAACCTACCACCCATTTTATGTTCAAGTTTACTATGATTTTCACTATAAAGCATACATGAGCATGATCTCCCATCCAACCACCCTTTGATGGTAGGGGTTCTCAAAAATATGTTTGAAAATATAGTATGTTTGAAAACTACTACCAAGGAAGAATATCACAACTAGTTATATGAATCAACTAGTACGAGATCCTTCAAATAAGGAATAACAAAAATATTTTTCATGAAGACACATGTAAACTACATGGCACTAAAACACTCAAAATTCATATAGCACAATTTGTACTCATGAAAACTAAGTCATGAGAAAACATTAAATAAGGTGAGTGTACAAGTGTTGTGAGAAACACATCAACATGAAAATGGACAATCAAGCTCAATATTGAAAACATGAAATTCATCTAGGATGTGAAATCACCAATTGAAATCATTAAAAAAAAACATGAACTTCATCATATAAATGTGAAATCACCTAGCAAACATGAAATTCATCCAAACGATTTAAACTTCAAGGCATATGTATGTCATGTACAAACCAAAGTATACATACATATCCTAAACACAATGAGTCCACAAAAGTATATGCATGAAGGCACGTGGCTCAAGGATGTATATGTATAAATGATAGTTTGGACAAGATGGACATATACATGAAGTTAAAACACATGATCATGAAAACATATCAAAATAGAGGAATACAAGTTAGAATGCATGAATCATCAAAACTAGACTATATTAGCACATCTAATGGGTATAAATAGGCATTCAAGCACAAACATAAAAAAGATTTACTTGTTGCCCATTCTATGTACAAGTATAAATCCTAGTTTTCATGAAAACTAACATCTAAACATATATTCAAATCATGAAGTATAAAACGACACATAGATCAACATGAAAATCATAAAAATGATCATAATAATCAAAAACATGAATTATTAAAACAAAAAAAATCATAGTCAACCATATGATTAGCATGACAAAGACATGTGTATTAGATCTATGATTAACATGATAGCTAAAACATAAAGAGAACACAAAATATGGGTCCATACTAAACATGGGTGATCTCAAAAGCTATACATGCATGTCAAGGGTCTAATAAACATGGCATTCAACATACTAAATAAAACATGAGTCATCAAAACAAAACATCATAAACATCCATATGATCATTATGTATATGCGTGTACATTAGATCTAGGGTATACATGATAGTACTAAACAAGGTGAGAACACAAAGATAAGATCCATATAAAACATGGGTGTCTCAAGTAACTAAACATGTATAACACTAATCTAATCAACATGACATAAGCATAATGAACAATAAAACAAGACATGCTATAAATTGATGAACATGAAAAAGCATGTAAATAAAAATGGGAGTTAGAGAATGATACCAAAACCGATGAAGGTGCATCTCTAGTTCTCCAAACCACGGTGGTCCTCCCACCAAATCCCCTTGAGAGTGAAGCATCCAAATGGTTCTCTTTTAAGCTTAGAATGCATCCACCTCAAGGCACCAATACTCTCATGTGATGCGAGAGCTCCCACCTACATCAAAAGTCAAGGAGGTGGTTTTTGGTACCCATTTTCTTTTGGGTCCATAGGGGTTAGTTTCTTTTCTAACCTAAACAAGATTACATGCTAAATTTTCATTATGTAAACGATCATAGCAAAATCTAGCAAGATGGCCTTTTCGACCACAATGTGTACATGTGTACACATGAGCATACATGTCATGGTTGTGACCGTGGAAAGCATGTGTATGCCGTTTAGGGTGTGCATGCAAAGATGGACCTTATTTCTTATGAATCAAGGTTTCCAAACGTGTATGATTTAAAGCACATTGGCTCAAAGTGGAGCCCAAACAATCAACACTTTTCTTCAAAACATTTATATCTTTTTCAATACTAGAAGATAAAGTGGAGCATGTAAGAGGTGTGCTAGAAGAAGAAGCTATACTAGCATGGCACACATGAGAATCAATATCAATTTTTAAAGATTCATTTTTCTTTAAAACCAAATCCAATTCTTTTGTAATGGACTCAATTTTATTTTTCAAAACAAGGTTATCTTTTAAAACAAAATTCAATTTTGAAGGTAAAACCTCATTGTTTTTCACAACATCATCACAATCATTTTTGCTTTTCAAAACTTCAATCTCATTAAGAGCAAGGTCTAGTTGAGATCTTAGTGAGTCACGTTCAACTAGTGATCTCTTCCTTTTCTTGCAAAATCAATTCAAAATTAGAACACAAATCCGTTAATTTATTTTTCAAAACAAGATTACCCTCTTTCAAAAGTTTGTGTTTTTCCAAGAAATTTTCAAGCTTTGTGGCAAGTTCCATATTTAAAGTTTGAGCTTCTAAACAACCATCACAATAGGAACTAGAGCAATCATCTAATTGAGAATCCGATTGTACCTCAAGGGAGTTCTTCCCTTGGACCATGAAGCAATGCTCGTCGGACATGTCTCTCCTAGATCCTCTTAACTTGTTGATAATCCTTGGAAGCTCGGGAGAAGTCAATATGCTCCAAACTGTAAAAGCTGAGTCATAACGATCAAACACCGGTAAAAGATGTTCATTAAGAGATGCTCTAAGTGCTCTAAGTGCTAATGCATTAGCCTTTTTGTGTTTACTACTATTAGGGAATGATTCTTGAGTGGAGGCTTGATAAACTAGATGACCTAGGCTTTTTAAATGCCTACTCATATTTATCTTCCAAGTATCAAGTCTAAAATGGTCAAACATAGGAGGCCTATCCATGAGTGCAAACTAAATGAGTGCAAATGAAAATGCAAATGAATATTAGCAAACCAAGATCTCACTCCTAGGTGGTTAAACCTAAATATCAGGAGCGTAGGCTCTGATACCAATTGAAAATCACCTAGAGGGGGGGTGAATAGGTGATATAGCTAATCTATGAACTCAATGCGGAATTTAAAAACTTAATGCAATACACTCAAGTGCAATCAACAAGTGATGCACACACAACCAAGCCAAGCAATTATGAATGCACAATATGAATAGTTGCAAGGCACAAAGTAAAGAGAGAGATAGAGAGAGAGTCAATGGATCAAGCGCAAACAACAAGATATGTTTCGAGGTTCGAGCACCCAGCTCTACATCCCCACCTTCGACACACGAAGGATTTCTAATCCACTAGCTAGTCCACAAAGAACTCTCACAAGGAGTACCCAACTCCTCTCTTTACAACCACAACCTCCTCCTTGAGGCAAGCTCCAATCCAACAAAACAATCACCTCACAACTTGAGGGATTAGCACAAAGCAAACACAAGGATCACCTCACAACTTGAGGGATACAACCCAAGGCACAAAGCCAAGCAAAGATTGGGTTTATAACTTGGTGGTCTAACAAACAACCACAAACAATTTCTTTCTCCCACACAAAAATCCTATAGAAGAGATAGTAGATTTTAGCTCAAGTGTGGAGAAAACCAATGGAATGGAAATCAAAATCACAAAGAAAATCCTTGGGAAAAACTGAAACCAAGATATAGAAGTTCAATCAAAATCTTTCCCCAAAAACCCTTTTCTTTGGTTTTCCAAACCCTAGCAAAAACTCCAAATAGATTGTTCAATATGAGTTCAAAAACTTCTTTTGATTGCTGTGAAAACACCAGAGAGTAGGAAAAAATTCGCACAAAAATTCTTAGAGAAAACAGGCTTTGAATGGGGTATTTATAGACCCCAGAAAAATATATCCGTTGGCAGCAGAAATGCCAAAAATGAACTGCCGGTCGACAGCTCCGGTCGACTGTCCAACGGTCAAATTCTGCCCGTTGCCAGCTACCGGTCGACCGCCCCGGTCGACCCAAACAAACAGAGAGCTCTGCTCTCAGACCCAGTCGACCCTGACGGTCGACCGTCCTGTGTCTGCCAAACGTGCACAGATCTGTGCACGTCGGTCGACCGACCCGGTCGACCGACTTCATGCCAAGTCGACTTGATCAGAAGACTAGTCGACTGGTTGAAGCCTGAAACAGAAAACTGGGTCAAAAGAACAGTTTAAAAATATTTTGAAAAATCTTTTAACACTCCTAAAAATCACCAAAAATAGTTTTATCATTTTTCATTGATATATAAACATGTGGTAAAAAGTTTAGCTCAAATATCAATCAATATGAACTATTTTTGTGTCTTATCATTTTTACCAAAACCAAAAACTGTATTTTCTAAAACTTGGATTTTGAATAGAAAATACGTTTTGTCCAAAACTCTTCCAAATACAAAAACATGATATTTAAACACTTTGAAGCATGATGCATATGGATAGAAATCCAATATACATGAAACATATATATCATAGTTTTTGACTTTAATTCCAAAAATAAGTTTTGTTAAAACACAAAACATAAAACACATGAAATAGGTATATCAAGGTAAGTTTGTCTAAGCAGTTGAAGCATACATGTATATAGAACAAATCTAATATACATTAAACCATGTAAACTTGTTTTGATATAATATCTATTCATGCAAACCAAGATCGGTTAAACCAAAAACCGAAAACTAAAACATGAAACGTGTGTGTTGTGAACTTGAGCATATCATACTATTCTAATCTTTACAATTTGGATCTAAACACAAAACTAAACTAAGGTACCGATGTCTTCTTGTAGAGCGCAATCTCCAAGCCGACTCGATCCAAAACTCTTTGATCCACCGAGCAAGTGCTATATATGATCTTTGACGTTCGGGCTCTTGAATCAACATGTGAAAGCTTCCAAATCATCTTGTTGAAGCTAATCATCAACTAATAACTTGATTAATGATCTGAAACTAAAATCACAAGATTATTAGTACACATAACTACATGAGTTAATCATCATCAAAACTAGAGTGGAAGGCCTTTGGGCCAACACGCGGTTGTGTAGCTTCGAGCGAAGTTAACTCTCTGCGGAGTTGTGCTCAGGCGAAGCTATAAGTTAGCTTCCTGGCGAGGCTTTGGATGGCTTCAAGGCGAAGTCGGATGATACTAGCCTCTCAGGCGAGGTTATCCCTTTGGGCTCATGTAATGCTAAGTGCTAGCATCTTAGACCTGCTGAGGTCTGTTCAGAAACAATCTGGGTTCACTGTCTGCTTGCTAGATCAGTGGAGTCCAAGTTGCTTCCTTGTCCCTCAGAGATGGGTGAAAACTGGTGTTCAGCTCGTCTGTCACTTGTCTTTTGTAAATGTCAACAAGTTTAGACATCGTTCAGATCAATAAGAATCTTGTCTTTTTTAAGTGTCAACAAGACCCCCTTCAAAGTTTTCGAAAGTCTGCAATAACTCAGACTTCGAAACACTTTGAACTGCTTTGATCGGTGGTGTGTGGAGTATGAATGTCGCCATTATGGTTGAGTTCAGCTTCGCTTTAAATCCTGCTTTGGGATGTAGATTCGCCGAGGAATCTTGTAGACTCGCGTCTGGGTAGCTTCGCGGCTAGGTAAGTTCGCTCTGGAACATCTGTTGCTTTCCCAAGGCCAACTGCCGTGGGCCGGTTACGAGAAGGATCACTTCTTCTCTCGCACTGATCGAGGGAGATATTCTCCCCTCGCGCGTTTCCAAGGGAGGATATTCCCTTTCTTCAAGGCGCCATGAGTGCCTTCATGAGGGAGACGTTTCGTCCTTTGCACGGTTCCAAGGGAAACCGTCCCTTTTCTCAAGGCGCAGTAAATGCCTTAAATGTGCTCGTGCTTCCACGCTTGAGGCGGCAGCGCTCAGGCCATGTGGCCTATAAATAGGACACTTGAGGTCCTCTGAAGAGAAGTGATCTGCTCTTCTCTTCTTCTCTTGATTGAGAGAGATACTCAGATCTCTGAATTAGTGGGAATGCCCACTCTGGTCATTATCCGGCCAAGGACCGGTAAGTCTTGATCATTCAACGACTTCACCAGCTTTAGGGAATTCATCTCCCTTAATTTAACTTTAACAGCTGCTTCAGGGATTAGTTTCCCTTGTTCTTCATTTTGCAATTGGCTGCTTGCATGTTAAGGATTTCAGCATAGCTTTCCAGCGAAGCTATCATCTTGACTTGATCAGAGAAAGATCACTGCATGTTAAGTCCGCTGCACAGGCAGAACTTGGGACTTAGTTTCTTCAAGGTTGAGCCAGTCTTGCCATATAGGTGGGGCTAAGACTGTGTCTCCCAGGATCAATCTGGCTTAGCCATATAGGCGAGGCTAGGACTTGGCGTTTGCTGAGCTAGCCCATCACTGCTGTGCAAGCGAGGCTTATCCTCTGCTTTAACTGAAATTGGATTGCTTCACCCCAAAGAATCTGACTTAGTGTTTTTGCAGCTTCTCCTGTGTGTAACTGCTAATCTGTTCTGATTTGCATTGCAGTGAGCTATGTTCGCCAACTTTGTGACTTGATAAAAGAGACCGAAAAGTTGCCTTATGCTTCCCCAGTTGAAGCTTTACTTTTAAGCAGGAGGAACAAACTGGGGTAGCTGATGCGCGTCCCAGAGGCTGTTGGCAGTCGCTTATCCGAGATGATCCCTTTTGAGGTGAGGCTGGTGGTCGCTTATCTGAGATGATCCACTTCGGGAAAGCGGACGTCACCTGTGAGATCACTGATCTTGTCCTGGTGGCACCATCTGTCCTGGTGGCACCATCTGCCCTTATGTGAAGGATTACAGCCTTGTGCAGGAGGAAGGCCTTTCGTGTCCAGTTGGTCTGCCTTGGAAGCAGATAAAACCACTTGTATGCCTTTTGCGCGAATGATCTTACTGAGCAACCGAATCTGTTGTACGAAACACAACCTTGATGTAATATCAATGTACCTTTGCTCTTAAATCAATGAAAGTTCATTTTCTGCTCATTTGATTTTTGCCTGCTTTCATTGAGAATTTGGCTATAACGGGGCTGAACTTCGTGCGGAGTTAAGGACAGGGTCCTTTTTGAATGAGCTTCGCGCGAAACTGGCATGTCGGCGAACTGTGCCTTAGCGGGCTAAGGCAACCCTTTTGGCGAAGTTCTTGATGAACTTGTGCGAAGTCCGCACTTTGACTCATGGCGAGGTTAACCCTTAGTGGCTGAAGCAGCGCTTCTCGGGAAGGCGCTTTAGGCGGCATTTCAAATTAATTTGAAACGACAGCCTGTACTCTTTTCGAGGCGTCGTTTCAGGCGATCATCGGTCTATAAAAGCCCGATCGGGCTGAGAAAGAACAGATCTCTTTACTTGAAATTTTTAGAGACCTTTGACTCTTCTTCCTCCTCTTTCCTCTCCATTTAAAAAGTTTGAAAGCTTCCGCAACTCTTCAATGGCGCCCAAGAGACGAGCGGGAAAAGAAGTGGCAACTTCTGCAGCGGAGGGTCTTTCTCCTCCTCCGGTCATCGAACGACCAATTGCTGGTAAGGGACTTCCCCTTTTAATTAGAGCCGATATTTGGCTATCTTTGGATGAATCCAGAACGATCGAGCATGATCTGTTATTGTTAGGGAATCCATTTCCCTGAATTTCCCTTATTTCCTTGGACGGGGATCTAAGAACTGAACAGTTCTTCTTTAAGCTTCCGTGCGAAGCTATCACTTGGGCTGTTTTCATCCTGTTGAACAACAGGATACGGATCTGTCCCTTCAATCGTGGCCGTAAAGGATTAATGACCATAATGCCCTTTTGACGAAGTTAATCCTCGGGGCTGTACCGCCTTCTGCTTAAGCTTTCTCGACGCGAAGCTAACACTTGGACATTTTTTGTGAAATACGGACTTGACTGTGAGGCTAAGCTTTGTCGAAGCTATCTCCTTGCTAGCTTCGCTCAAAGGGCGAGGCTATGCCTTGGTGAAAATTATGTCTTTGTGTTCGCTTGGCTAGTGAACTAATCATAATTCCTTTTCTTCTCTTTTTTTTTCTTCTGCAGTGCACTATACTCATGGTCCTTTGAACAATCTATTTGGGATGACCAGGGGATCGGATGGCAATATCAGCCTGCAATTTCAAGGGCAGGCCTCTCTGTTTAGTGAGCGGAGTTCTGTCGTTCGAGATACGCTTATTCATGGTGGTGATCAATACACCACGAGGAGTATTTTGACTACGGCTCCCTTTGAAGATATCGACCGTCGAACTTATAGGAAGCCCGACTTCATGTTTGGGGATGCCGCACCAGACCCTGATCACCAACTACTGGCAGGAGAAGGGCAGTGGATTTTCCAGTTAGATGGTGAGAAGTTCTACCTTTCGTCCAACAAACGTCATTTTTCCTTGTCTTCCTTCCAGTGCGTGACGCAGGCTCGGAAGATGTCGTGGGACGTGAGCCGGAGTACTGACTCTGTCCACATAGAAAAATTGATGCTTCAATCTCCTGGTTATGCAAGAGCGGGGCCTCCTCATTGCATAATGGGTCTACATCCTGGGAATGTATCGCGAGAGATCCCAGTGGGAGAAAATCCTGCAGTGGTGCTGACCTTTGGCAACCAATTCTGCAAGGTCAATGGAAAATACCCAACTACTGACTTCAGGACTCCAGGCTGGATTCACCCTTCGAAGGCATGGTGGAGGGATTTAACTGTATACATCCTTGCTCATTTCGAGGAGGATTTAGAGAGTTTGAACCTCTATGAGGCCGTCAGGGCGACCTACTACGGTATTGAGATGAACGTGGCGTGCTTCTATGCCATCTTTGAATTGTATTGCCCAGCTTCGGGGACTTTCTTCACCCCTGTTGACGAATTGGGTATGGCCTTGCATGAGATGTGGGAAGTCTCTGCTCTGCCTTTTGGGTCTCTTCCATACGAAGAATACTTCCCGTGCGAGGAAGAATTGGCGCTTCTGGAGAAGCAGGAGCCCGCTTTGTTTGAGACCTATAGGAAGTTAATATGCCACTTGTACATTTGCTCCAGTATGCATGGGGGCAGTAAGGGAACTTCCTGTAGCTTGAAGAGCTGGGGAGATTATTTGTTCCCAGATATGGAGAACACTCCTGAAGCGGATCACCGTGGAGTTGCTGATGAAGACATCTTTGACCGGATGCAAAAGCACTTCCAAGGGGATCTAGTTGTGAAGGAAGACGATGGTCCCTATGAGCAGGGTGATGTCCTTCGGAGTTTCCATCATCAGGCCCGCCGGCCGATGTCCCGGAAGGCACTTCTGGCTGGTTTCTTAACAGTCTGGCTGAAGAGGTGCGTGGTGCCGTCTTCTACGGGTGACATCGTTCATCCGAATGTTTTGCTGCCCGTTATTCGTTTGGTTCATGGTCGTCCTCTGGGACTTCTTTCGGCCATGGTGTGCTATATCCAGAGAGGCCTTCGTGCATTGACGGAGGCTTTTTGCAGGCCACCAACGACGAAGCGTGGAAAGGGGACCATTTCGCCCCGCGACCTAACCCCAAATAGGTCTGCCGTATACTTACTTGATGGCGTGGTTCGCCCTGCATTGTCCTTCTTTAATTGAAGCTGGAGAGGATCCCCCGCAAGATGTTCGAATGGCGCTCCTCCGCCGATTTGAAGGATGCTCATGGTAGAAGACTTACGTGGCTGAGGCCCGTAATTAGTACGTCGCTATGACGTCTATAGTCTCTTCCGCTGTTTTCCCCGTATTCGGGGTGCAGGCTATGTGGAAGAGTTCAAAGATGCGGGGGAGGGGCATTCGTCCCTGAGCCGGGGAGTTTTTGAGTGGCTGGTCAGCATCCGGCCTTCACATCTATTATACCAGAGCGGTGATAGCTGCTACTTGGAGCCTTATGTCCCAAGTCGGTTTGCTTGACAGTTTGGATATGACCAACTGTACGTGGGCAACCCGAATCTCAATCTGGCTTTCATGGGGAGCCTTATTGATGGGGCCTGTGCTTGGCAATTCTTCATTGCGGGCTGTACTGGGGCGCGGCTGCATACGCCGTTGAGGACTCCCAATCTTCTAATGACCCTGAGCTTCTGCCAGTGGTATGCAACTTCCAACTCCACACCCCTTGGATTCAAGGCTAACAGCTCTGGTGTGAAGTTAATTTCTCAGCGGCTAAAGCGGAAAGTCTCTGAGAGAAGGGAAGGTAGGAGGGTTCGCGTCCCAGGCATGGAGGAATTCGTTGCTGTGGATGACAGCGAAGCCTCGGATGCGAAAAGTCCTCGCTTCGAAGCAGAGGCTGGTGCCGAGACTCTTGCAGCTGGTTCCGACTTGATGGGGACAATTCCCCCAAGACATGTAGAAGAAGTGGAGGAGGAAGGTTCTGATGTCCCTCTAAAGCGCAAACGGACAGGTGGGTCGCGTAGGAAACAGTTGGTGAAGAAACCCTGTCGTCAAGCTCCTACGGTTGTTGTAGAGGGCGAACCATCTGTGGCGGTTCCTCCTCTTGTCCCCTAAGTAGTTGAACCGTCGGTTGCTGAACCGACTACTGGCGAAGTTGCTCCGAACTTAGGTAAGATCAGCTTCGTCTTTGTAATATATCTTTTATGTGTTCCGGATAGCTCATTATTTGCTTCTTGATACAGGAGTTGAGGCCGCTGGAGAGCAAGGGGAACATTATGATCCCCTGTTTACTTATGAAACTGAAGCTGGCTTTTTTACCCTCCCGGAGGAGTCCGGAGGTGATGCGGCTGACATTGGTCCTTCGGGCGCTGGGACTTCCAAAGGAAGTCCTGTAGCGTCAAGCTCTATTGGATGGTCTACGGGAGACTCGGCAAGCGAAAGCGGGCCGGCCATTCATGTTGACTCCGCAAAGGACTTTTCAATGGAGCCCATGGAGACTGACGCGGCTGCCGAGATGTTTGAGGCGACATCATCTTTTGGTATTATTTTGACCTTTTGGCTTCTACTGCCTGTTGTGTCTTGCCTAAACACAATTTTGTTGCAGTTGTTCCGCCTCAGGGTGCGTCAACTTCAAGGGAACCAGTTGATCTTCCTGAAGAGTCCAAGGGTGATATAAGCGCTTTGACTGCGGCGGATGCTGCTATGTTGGACGCGCTGTATGGTGATTTGCCCCTTTATCGGCCTGAGCTAGCCAAAGGAACAGAGGTTGAAGGGGTGGTAGTCCCGGAGGTGTCCTCACTCCCAACTATATCAACGAGTGAGGCGCCGTCAGTTATGCCAAGTGCGGAGCTGAGAGTGATTACAAGCCTTCTTCCCCAACGCTGGTGGTTGAGCCTGCTGTTCAGGAGATGATCACTAGTCCTACCTCAGTGGTGGCTAGTGTACTGGTTTCAATGAGGACTCCGCTGAGATCATTGACGACCTGTCATGCTGCTGCAGCCAGTGTTCCCGCCGTTCCTTCCACAGTAGTGTCAACCAGGCTAGTGGATTTTCCTGAGGTTGTCCGTCTACCAGAAGTGGCCGAGATTGAAAATGATTTTATAGGTGACATAGTCGATAGCTTTTATAAAGGCTTAGGACGATCTATCAATCTGGTCTTGAAAGGTTCGACTATGTCATTCTCAACTTTAAAGGTGGTCCTCTCCCGCAGTATTGAAAGTATTCGGGACCTTGAAGGGTATAACCAGGCCACTGCCTTGGAACTCCTGGTAGATCAATTTGAGAGGGACGTAGAGGAATGGCGCCGTCTTAGCCTCTCAGACCTGGAGTCTTCGGTTAATGAGCAGCTTGCGCATCTTGTCACTCAAATGCATGAAGCCCATCTTGCTGCTCGGGAGGTTGCTAAGGCTATTTCTTCTGACTTGAAATCCTTGGAGATAAGGAAAGTAAAGGTTGGGAATGCCATTGATGCCTCCACCAGTGCTCTTCTTGACGCTGAAGACAAAATTGGGAAGGCCAAGGAAAAGATCAGGAAGGCAAATCTTCTCTTATCCAGGGCTGAATCAGTGCGTCTTGAAGAGACTACGCGGCTTGAGCAGCTTAAGGCCCAGAGTGATGAACTCTCACGGCAGGAGTTAGCTCAAAGGGCAACCTTGGTTGAGGTCGAAGCTCGTCTGACCCAGGCGACGAACTTTAATGAGGCTGAGCTGAGGTCGCAGGCGCTTGTCCGGGCTGCTGATGATAGAAGGACGAGGCTGGCTTCCCTTGAAGAGCGAATCAGATCTTATAATAAACGCCCGTAGGTCGTAATATATGTGCCTCCATGTATCCCATCCTTTTGGAATCAATGAAAATAATAATTTTTGTTTTGACTCCCTGTCGAATCCCCAAATTGTTTCACTTTCTGAATTGTTGGTTCCAAATTGTATTGGTGCCATTTGAGAGAATAGTCCTTTGCTGGATTGAATGCTGAGACTTGGCAGTCTGTCAGTTCAGAGGTCGCGAACATAACTGGTTGAGGAGCCACCAAGCTTCAAGGTTGGTGATACTTATCTTTTGTAAATGTCAACAAGTATCGAGACCTATCTTTTGTAAATGTCAACAGGGCTCGAGGTTGAGACTTGTCTTTTGTAAATGTCAACAAGCTCGAAATTGAGACTTGGCTGTCTGCTGGTTCAGAGGTCGCAATGACATAACCGAATGAGACGCCACCAAGCTCAAGGTTGGTGATACTTATCTTTTGTAAATGTCAATAAGCATCGAAATTGAGACTTGGCTATCTGCTGGTTCAGAGGTCGCAATGACATAACCGAATGAGACGCCACCAAGCTCAAGGTTGGTGATACTTGTCTTTTGTAAATGTCAACAAGTATCGAGACCTGTCTTTTGTAAATGTCAACAGGGCTCGGAGTTGAGACTTATCTTTTGTAAATGTCAACAAGCTCGAAATTGAGACTTGGCTGTCTGCTGGTTCAGAGGTCGCAATAACATAACCGATTGAGACGCCACCAAGCTCAAGGTTGGTGATACTTATCTTTTGTAAATGTCAATAAGTATCGAGACCTGTCTTTTGTAAATGTCAACAGGGCTCAAGGTTGAGACTTAGCTGTCTGCTGGTTCAGAGGTCGCAATGACATAACCGATTGAGACGCCACCAAGCTCAAGGTTGGTGATACTTATCTTTTATAAATGTCAATAAGCATCGAGACCTGTCTTTTGTAAATGTCAACAGGGCTCAAGGTTGAGACTTGTCTTTTGTAAATGTCAACAAGCTCAAATTGAGACTTGGCTGTCTGCTGGTTCAGAGTTCGCAATGACATAACCGATTGAGACGCCACCAAGCTCAAGGTTGGTGATACTTATCTTTTGTAAATGTCAATAAGTATCGAGACCTGTCTTTTGTAAATGTCAACAGGGCTCAAAATTGTAATGGAGTTTGGGAAAAGTCTCGTTTTCACGGGGAGAAACGAGGGAATCACTGTCATAGGTTTAATGTTAATGTAACAGCGAAATGTATATGTGGTCTTACCATTCTATGGATGAGAATTGGTAAGTGATTTTGGAGGTCTCGTTTTCACGGGGAAAAATGAGGGAATCACTGTTATAGGTTTAATGTTAACGTAACAGCGAAATGCATATGTGGTCTTACCATTCTATGGATGAGAATTGGTAAGTGATTTTGGAGAGGGAATCAAATGGGAACTGGTCCCTTAGGATTTTTAGCAAATCCCCAGCTGTCAACGGGTTTGATATGCCTTTACCAACTACCGTTTGAATTGGCTAGCCATGCTATTCCCCTCAGCATGATGAGTTGTCGAGGACTTATGTTGGGCTTAAAAGCCAACATTTTCCTCTGTCCTTAATCGTTAAAGATGTTGGGTCGTCTGGTTAACGTATGTGTAACCTTGACTCTCCTTTAAGACAACCAGTATACGGCCAGGTTTGTACTGGTTTATGGTGGTATGATCTCGCTTGGAGGAAGAGAAAGGCTCTCTTTGTGTGTACTTTGAACACGAAGGTCTTGATCAGAGGTGTAATGTTAACTTGATCATAAGAAGGATCCTTAATCAGGGATAATACTTCTTTAAGAACTTGCCATTGATCGGCATCATGAGTAAGTCGCCGTCTGAAGTCATGTGGCGGTATGCTCCGTTTGAATAGACTGTTTCTATTACAAACGGTCCTTCCCATTTAGGCTGAAATTTGCCTTTGGTCTTGTGCGTCATAATCATTGGTCATCTGACGGCTAAAACCAGGTCTCCTTTCTGGAAGACCCTCTGCTTGACCTTCTTATTGAAGGCTTTTGAAATTCGAGCTTGATACAACTCGATATGTTGCTGAGCTTGTAATCGCTTCTCATCTAGGGTTTCGAGTTCTTGAAGACGCAACCGATCATTGTCCTCTGATGTGATCTTAGTGGTCAGAGCGACTCGCAATGACGGCATCTGGATTTCCAATGGGATGACTGCTTCATACCCGTATACCAGGAAAAAAGGCGTATTGCCTGTCGGTGTTCGAACCGTGGTCCGGTAGGCCCAAAGACACTCACCAAGCTTTTCGTCCCAATCTCGCTTATTCGAGGAGACGAACTTCTTGAGTAGCTTGATGATTGTTTTGTTGAATGCTTCTGCCAAACCATTAGCAGCAGGGTTATAGACAGTTGAAGCCATATTCTGAATTCGATATTTATCGCAGAACCGATAGAATACCTGACTTACGAATTGGGGACCATTGTCATGGATGATCCGCCTAGGGACACCAAACCGATGGATGACATGGTGTTTGATGAAATTAACCACATTAGAGGTTTTGACTTCAGCCAATGGTATAGCCTCCACCCATTTTGAAAAGTAGTCAGTTATTGCAAGGATAAACCAGTGACCTCTTGTCGAAGAGGGGCTGATTGGCCCTACAACGTCGATTCCCCATGCTTCAAATGGCCATGAAGCAACAGTCGGGTGGAGCAACTCCGAGGGCTGGTGCATGAAGTCCGCATGAACTTGGCATGCTTTACACCTTCGTGCATATTGGATGGCATCGGCTATCATGGTTGGCCAATAATATCCAAGCCCATGCAATCTGTCTTTAAGCTTTGGACCTGGCTGATGAGCTCTGCAAGTACCGTCGTGTGCTTCTTTAAGCACTTCCTGTGCCTCCGAATTGGACAGGCAACGGAGGAGGACACCGTCATATGAACGACGGTAAAGTGTCTTCAGAGTTGGATCGTAGTAGAAACGGAGAGAGCTTCGTCTGATAGATACCGCTTCTTTAGGATCATCTGGCAGCAGACCATGTAAGGCATAGTCGATGAGAGGAAATTGCCAATCTCTCGGCTCAAGATCCGTTGAGATATTATAGACCTCTCTGGTTCTCAACATATGCTTAGAGCAGACAAGGTGTCGAGTTGCAACTGCGAGGTGGTACTCGGTGTCGGCTGACAAGGGTAGTGTTGTTGCTAATGCAGCAAGAGCGTCCGCCTTGGTATTCTGAGACCTAGACACATGCCCGATATAGAAACCTTCAAATAGGTTAGCCAATTCGATGGCTGTATGGTAATAAGGCACCAAGTCTTCGTGGCGAACTTCATATTCGCCTTTAACCTGACTGATAATCAGTTTTGAATCGCAGAAGGCTTCGAGGTAGCGTACCCCCATTCCATGGGCGAGCTGAAGGCCAATAAGTAGAGCATTATATTCTGCTACATTATTGGAGCATGATTCTGTCAGAGAAAATGCTCTGGGAAGGACGTGATTTTGTGGAGAGATAAACACAACCCCCACGCCGGCGATGATCCTGCCTTTAGGACCTATTCATGATGCTCCATCGAAATTATCTGTCACACTTCCTCCTCTGAGGTTACATTGGAGTTGAAGACTTCATCCGGAATATCCTCGTGAAGTTTTGAATGTTCTGGAACTGGATGGGCAGCCAAGAACTCTGCGAGGGCCTGACCTTTAACCGCCTTCTGAGGGGTAAAGATCATGTCGTATTGAGACAAAAGAAGTGCCCATTTAGCCAATCTTGAATTCAGTGATCCTGGCTTTGTCATGAGGAGACGTAATGGGTTCACTCTGGAGATGACATGTATGGTTTGGCTGACCAAATAATGTCGCGTCTTCTGAACAGCAAAGACGAGAGCTAAACACTCTTTCTCGATAGGATTATAGCGGGATTCCGCCCCTATCAGAGTCCTGCTTAGATAATAAATGGCTTGCTCTTGACCATTGTCGTCCTTTTGAGCGAGGAGGGCACCAAGAGAATGGTCCATAGCTTTCACATAAAGTAAGAATGGTTTCCCTGATGTAGGGGCCACTAAGACTGGAGGCTTTGTGAGGTACCTCTTGATGTCTTCATAAGCTTCCTGACAAGCTTGATCCCATACGAAGGAAGCACCCTTTTTCATGAGTAGGGTGAACGGCTGACAGCGGCCTGAGAGATTTGCAATGAATCTTCTAATATAGGCCAGTCTGCCTTGCAAGCCTCTAAGCTCTTTGAGATTCCTCGGTGGATGCATGCTCTGAATGGCTTTGACTATGTCTGGGTCAAGATGAATCCCTTTTGATGTGACAATAAACCCAAGGAATTTGCCGCTCGAAACTCCCAAGAAGGATTTTGTTGGATTCATTTTCAGCTGATGAGCCCGCATTATGTCGAACATCGTTCTCAAGTCATGAAGATGGTCATCTTTGCTGCGGCTTTTGACAGCAATGTCATCGACATAGCATTCCACCGTTTTTCGAAGATGATCGCGGAAGATTGTACTCATTGCCCGCTGATAGGTTGCTCCGGCGTTCTTCAGTCCGAAGGGCATTACAGTGTAGCAGTATACCCCCAATGGTGTTCGGAACGAAGTATGCTTCTCGTCATCAGGATACATCTTAATCTGGTTGTACCCTGAAAAGCTGTCCATGAAAGACATCCTTTCGAATCCACATGTGTTGTCGATCATGACATCGGTGATGGGTAGTGGGAATTCATCTTTAGGACAGGCCGTATGGAGATCACGGTAGTCGATGCAGATCTGTATTTTCCCGTTCTTCTTGAGGACGGGGACGATGTTGGCTACCCAATCTGGATGTTGTTCCTCCCGGATGAAGCCACATGCAATGAGCTTGTGAACTTCGGCTTCAATAGCTTCCATGATGTTTGGGTGAAACCGACGTTGTTGCTGCTTGACTGGCTTGACGTTGGGCTTGATATTCAGACGATGCATGGCGACTTGTGGATCAAGTCCGGGCATGTCTTCGTAACTCCATGCGAAGACGTCTATATACTCTTTTATGAGCATTATCAATTCTTCCTTTTCTGTAAGTGATAGGCTTTCACTTATAAAGATGGGCTTAGGGTAGTCTTGACTGCGCAGTTCGAATCTCTTTTCCCACTGGAGGTTTAATTGCTGGGCCCATGGTTCCTCATCAACAGCTTCTGCGGGCTCCAATTGACTGCTTGAAGTCATATTAACAGTGAGATTTTCGAACATTCCTCCTATACTGACATCTGAGTCCCACTCGGAGGATGAGGCTGAATGTGATGGGATTGGTTCGTCGTCTTTGCATTGAACCGTTGCTGGCGATGTGGGTGTAACGTATCCCAACCCCCTGCATGTACTATCATAGTAATTTGCAGGCTTCCCTTTAGGCACAAAGTTACGCATCAAACTGCGCCTTCCTTTTCCAAAATTCAGGCCTGCTCCATGCCTCAAGTCGTATCCCATTTTCTTCATAATATGGCGGGCCGGCCGCGCGTAATGGAAGAACTGTGGAGTGTCTGAGTCTGAACTTGAATCTGTGGCCGTGGGTCCCCGTGATTGGGTTCTACCGAAGATTATCGGTAACTGACCTTCTTTGGATGGCGGGATCACCAAAGTGGCTCCTTCTGAGGAATCCATGGGCGTACTGAACGCATTTGGCTTACGTAAAGGCATGTGCAGAGAGCTATCCGTAATGGATTCAAATAGCCCAACACTCACAGGATAATCAAAAGAAATATTATCATTAATTACCCATTCACCTTCATCCTCTGAAGGGGTATTACATTGGGGATTATTGAGACATGCTATAATTGGTTCACCAATCAGAATAGCTGGCATGCCTGCTTCGGATTCTGAATCCGCCTCATTGCCACTTTCATCATCGTCCGGCAATGGTTCTTTAGGTGTCCCACCGGCCTCTTGATACAGGAGAGCGTCAGTGAAGTAATTTTCCACCCTTTTGAATGGTTGCTTCTCAGCAAAGACAGTTCGTACTGTCGCGTCATCTTCAACATATTTGAAGCATTGGTGCAGAGTAGAGGGAACGATCCAATTCGCATGGATCCATGGTCGTCCTAGCAGCAGGTTATATGACGTGTCAGCGTCAATGACATAGCATGTCACTTCTGACTTCAGGCTCCCGATTCTGCAATGGAGTCGAATTTTTCCAAGTGGATGACTACTCCCGGCATTGAAACCGTATATTGTAGTGGTGGTTGCGGACAACCTATACAGCGGTATGCCGAGGAAGTAAAGTAGCCTTTTGGGGATGATGCTGAGTGCGGACCCCGGATCGACTTGTATTCTTTCAATGCACGTTGAACCGATATATCCGGTGTAGTACAGAGGTCGATCGTGCTTGTTGTCTTTGAGAAGCATATCTTCCGCCATGAATGTAATGGCGGGTACCTTTGATTGTGTGTGATGACATTCTGGGCAAGGAAACTGAACGTCTTGGTTAGGGACCTCTGGCATGCATGTCAGAAAGGATTCTGAATTGGCTAGCGCATCCCTGAGTGCTTCTCTTGTCTCTTTTGAGAGACGAAGGAGCTCGTGTATTGTGATACGAGCCGGGATATTAGCCAGATGGGCCAATATGTCAAAATGAAAGGGCGTATCCAACCCTTGGCCTGATGGTTTCTTCAACACCTGGTCGAATCGTACCTCCTTAGGCTTTTCTTTTCCCTTGGTTGGAAATGGAGCGGATGCTGGTATTTGTACTGACGTCGTTTACTGTTGTATCTCGTCAGTAGACTTCTCATACTGCCTTAAGTATGATTTTTCAGATCGGGTGCCCGTCTGTTGAGGCGCATCGGCCTGTGTTGCACAAGCATACTTTTCTCCTTCTGAATCGCTGAGAGAGGCCGACGTAAGATTGCCATCATATGACAAGATGGAGATGACATTGCAAGATTTGCCCTTTGACTTGGGTCTCTTTGAATCCCACTGCACGTCTTGGACGAGGTCTGGGTGTATCCACATGACTTCCCCTGTCTCCAGTGTCAAGGGAACAAGACCCCTATTATCTTGAGCTGTAGCTGGAGGATGCTTGACTTCCAACCGTGGCGCAGGGACCGAATAAGTCCCGTCATGAACTGTAACCTTTGGAGTTTTGCCAAACTCTAGGGTCACCATATTGGCAGTGACTTTCTTCTGTTCTGACTTTAGTGTCAGGACTCCGGTGTCGACTAAGGCTTGAATTCTATCTTTGAGGACATAGCACTTGTCGGTAGGATGGTGGATCATCCTGTGGTAGAGGCAGTATTTGGGGTCGTTCGTGCGCCCTATCTCATTGGGACGCCGAGCATCTGGCAGCTTCATTTTATTCCCTTTGTGAAGCAAATGAAATATCGTGACCACTTGATCGTCTCTGAAGGAGTACTGTTTTGGAGGAAACTTAGGCTCCTAATTGTTGAAGCCGCTCTTCTTGGCCTTCGACTGCACGTCCCGGTCAATTCTACAGACATAGTCTCTTTCCCTTTGGCTTGAGAAGACTGCGGTAGGTCACTACGTCCTTTACTGTTCATACCCCATTTGCCTCTAGGGGTGGATGGTTCGAACTTTTTAGCCGACTTTTCGGCTATCTCAGCTTGTTCGACCAATTCTTTCCAAGTGTGGGCCTTGACAGCCCCCATGCGAACTTCCACTTGGTCCAAGAAGTTGTGCCTGCATGTCTGTAAGAGCATGGGTAATGGCATCCCTGCTGGGCACATCAAGGATAAGTTTCTGAACCGCTCGATGTAGTCGCGGACAGATTCGCCCTTCTTCTGCACAGTGGAGAGGAGCTTGTCCATGGTTATTTCGTTATCGTCCTCGTAGAAACGAGAGAGGAACCGGGTTTCCAGGTCGATCCAGGAATTGATAGAGCCCGGAGGGAGACTTCGAAACCAGTCAAATGCCACCCCCTTTAAGGTGCCAATGAACAGCCTAGCCATGATGGCGTCGTTGCTGATAACATTACTAGTCTGAGACCGAAAATAGTAGATGTGCTAATTTGGTGAGCTCTTTCCATCATAGGTATGCAACGTTGGTGGTTTGAACTTCGGTGGATATGGCACCGAATCCCACTCCAATGGGTAAGGACGGACTGCCCCTACCTTCTTTAATTCATCCTTCTGAGCTAGGGATGCTATTTGAGCTTGGAGGCCTTTAAGGACTTCGGTGTCTAAGGAAGAACCCTCTTTGGATTTCTCCGTCTTTGGCTGCTCATTGCTGAAATGTTCCTCCTCATCGTGATTGCTCCGCATCATTGTCATTCCGATTGCTGAGGAGTCGAGCAAGCATCTGTTGAATATTATCCAGGGCCTCTTGCTGGGTTTTGAAAGTTTGCTCCTGAGCTTCCAGGTGCCGACGAAGGTCGTCGTTGACATTATCAGCCATATTGACTGATACTCTGTCTGTTGGCACTGAGCTAACTGTCGCTGAAGAGGCGTACCCACTGTCTTCATCTTCTTCATCCAATGGTTGGAGTGATTTCCTGGGCTCTGATGAGGCTAGGGCCGTCGAGGAAGAAGGCTGCTCGTAACTGTAGGGTATCGCCACCCTAGATCTGGTGTTTCGAAAAATACCTTCTTCATGCACCAAGACTTCGCCTAAGCCCGGGCTGTAATCTGGATCTGGGGAGCTGTAGGGGGTGTCGTCAGATGGTTGACCTCCCCTGCGTAACTCTCGTCCTCTTCCGGTCATGTTGACGGATGCGGAGGCCGGATCTCGTGAGATGCTCCTTTTTGTTATACTTCATAGGGAGATGCACGGACAGTCGATCAAAAACTGATCGCCGGCAATGAGTTTAGTGGACTATCACCAACTGACATCCCTTTTGTTGACAATAGGGGGAAGTGGTTCGGAAAGACACCGACTTCCGTCTGTTCGCCAAGAGTTCTCGCAAGTCAGGCCCATGGGAGCCTAAATAATCCTGTGGAGAGGCCTTTCTGAAGCGTACATAGGATGATGTTCCGTTCCTCTTATCCCCGCAGAAGGGATTAGCACTGAATAGTACTTCAGTTCTAGCTTCGCCAACAGGTGCGAGCTTAGTGCTTGACGAGCTGGAGAGCGGAGCACGCTGCGGTGCTTTACCCGCTATGCCGCTGCAAAGGGGATTAGCCTTAGATAACACTTTGGTCTTAGCCTCGCGGCTATGGACCCAGTGAGTATGGTGGGTACAGTAGCTTCGCTCATATGAGCGAGGCTGGCACAAGGCATTGCTGCTCTTGAATTGGGTGACGGTATGATTGCCGTCGTGACTTCATGGTCGGCAGCATTGTTGGAGCAGACAGGCATCTTGCCTTTTTCTTCGCGAGAGAGGCGCGGTTTTGGCGTAGCTACGCCTGAGGCTTCGGCCAGAGACTTCTGTTTAGGCCTCCACATCCACTTTAGCAGAGGATATTTAGGTTCGCAAGGAACCTGATTAGCCACACGCGAGGCTGAAGGGTGTTGGCAGAATTCTGCTTCTGGTTTCTGCTTTGAAACCTTGGTCGTGGAAACCTTCCGATGCTTCCGTGCTCGAAGCATTGGGCCACCCCCAGAGAGGACTTCTTCAAATCTTCTTTGATCGAACTGGACGACCAAGTTCTTGAGAGTGCAGGACTTGGGCTGCGGGCGTGCTTCCCTGTTGCGCCAAATAACCGCAGTAGGTTCGCAGAGAACCTTTCCTATCTCCGCAGAGACTTTCTTTGAAGATTTAGCCAGAGAGGCTCTGGCTGCACCGGCTTTTCTGAATTCAGAGTTAGACCCGAAGGTCTGTTCGTCGCATTGCGACACTTGATTCTCGGCAGTGGAGAATTTCTTCCCCAGCGGAGTCACCATCTTGTTTTCCATTGATTTGCAAAGGGGAAAACTTACAATAAAAAGGGTTTGAGGATCTAAATTACAAGTATTCTTAAAAAGATTACAAGTAGATCTCCTCAGATATTCTGGAGAAGTGTGCCGATAGGAGTCTGGTCAGCGTGCGATCACTTTGTCCCTTTGACGATGCGAGCGATGAGATTCCCTTCTCGCCTGGTTCGGGGAATCAGAGAACAGAAGGTTGGTAGAACCCTCTTGCTACTTCTAGAAACCGCCTTCAATTAGGAATTCCTTCTCGCCTGGTTTCGGAGATTCCTTGAGAAGAAGGTATTTAGGGTATCAGCACCCTGATTAGAGAAGCAATTCTCTATAAAGTCTCTGAATTCAAGAACGCACGGTGCGTCGTTGATTGAGGTAAAACCTGCACAAAAAATACAAAATTTTAGATTTAGAAATAAAGATGTGCAAGTGCTCAATTCCTACCGCTATAGCAAGTGGCTATGCGGGTCGTGATCCACAAGGAGGGTTTTGCGATAGAAGCGTTTACGTTTCTTTATTGAAATCTTAATGAAGATAAAACGAAAATTCTTCTTTGTTTAAAGAAATGAAAATGAAAAAGAAAGTTATCTTAAAGTTAAAAGAAAATGGAAGATGAAGAAGGTGGAAAATCAGAAAACGATGAAAAGCGACTAAGTACAATGAAGTGGAGATGATAGAGTTGGAAGATGTAGTGATTTAATTTACAGAAATGAAAAAGAAAAGAAAACAAATATTTACCTTCTTTTCACCAAAAGCTTACCTTGAGTTCTTAGCTTCAATGTTACCTTGAATTGGAGGCAGTTAGCGCATAGCCCATAAGAGTCGAGTGTTGGTCTCTTCCATATTACATCATCAAGATATGCAAGTATGAAATGATACAGAGAGACTCACAATTCCATCGTCATGAGCTATCGGTGGCACTCGCAAAGGCAAGGCTCTTTCGATGCTTTTAGACTCACTTGGAAGACAGTTGTACCAAAAAGAAAGGTAAAATAGAAAAGAAGAAGAGAAATAAAAAGAACATACAAGGAAATAGCATTGATTTGATTTCATAACAATCGAAGAAAAGAAATAAAACCTTACACCAATTGTCACTTTTAGCTCAAGCTTCAGTCTTGTTCTTCGATGAAAGTTGATCTCCTCAGAATTACATAAATGAAAACTAAATTACATGAAAAAGAAAAGCAAAAACCTAAACTAAGAAATGAAAAACTAGGCTAAATCCTAATCTGCCTCCCCCTCCTTGCTCAGCTAAAACCAGTATTTATAGGCAAAAAAACCTAAAGGAGAAGATCCCAGGAAGATTGGGGGAATCCCCTGGTCTGATGTATTTCTCGTATCTTCTTCTGATTTTCTTGTTTTTTTTCTTCAAAAGTTGACAAAACAGCCTTTGATTGTGCTTGATTCAGGGAGGATTCTTCTCAACCTTCCTTATATGCCAAGATTTTGCCTTGATTCAGGAGTGATTCTTCTCAACCTTCCTTATATACCAAGATTTTGCCCACAGGGAGGATTCTTCTCAACCTTCCTTATATGCCAAGATTTTGCCCTGATTTCTTTATCTTGATTCAGGGAGGATTCTTCTAAACCTTCCTTATATGCCAAGATTTTGCCCTGATTTCTTCATTTCAAATTTATTCTGAATTAATCAGAATTTGGTGGGCTTTTGGGCTTGTTTCTCTTCATCTCCTTAAGGAATGGGCCTGCAAATAAATTAAACATTTAATTAGGACAAAGCAGATTTTATTCTATAATAAGTATGGAAATATGATAATAAATGTGCAACATTAGTGACCAATCACACCCCCATACCTATCTTTTGCTCGTCCTCGTGCAAAACAACTAAACTATATTAGGATTATTAGACCACTTTCGCAGGTCATGCGATTGCACTGAGCATGTGCAACAAGCCGTTAAACCTCTAGGTTTCCCCTAGAGGACGAGTTTTGTCTCGTGAGGGTTTTCAGTGGATTACACCCACAAAATCCATAAAGAAAGGGAATTAAAGAGTTAGTATTTTCGAAAAGCATTTTGAAAGGGAAAAATATTTGAAATATAATTGTAAGATCTAAGCAATCTATAAGTTATAGGAAAACTGAATTTTTCATTCCTAAACTTAGTCTCTATTCAAAAATTTGTTATCAATTAAAGTAAGGAGTCAAATTGTACTTCTCATCTAGTCTATTACTTTACCCTAAGTCATATGCACTTGTGACTGTGAAAATTTTGACTAAGGGTTCATTAACTCTAACTCTTATGCCTTATTTATATATATATAATTTTTTTTTGGTGGTATTATTCCTTAGTTTAGGCTTTCTAATCTGCCCATGTAACGAGCCTTTAATCGATGACTCTCAAACCAGACAGCCTTAGGGCACCGGGTGAGAAGACACCCCTCGGACTTAAGGACTCAAGCAAACAAGGCCACAAAACTAAGGATTTTATTATATGGACCTCTTTTAGGCATGAACACTTATGCTTTATTAGGCACAAATACCCAGCTTAATCAGAGGATTTTTATATATATTTTTCTTTTCAAACTTATCTAATCATCTTTCGCATAAATACTAAGGCTTTCTTAGGCCAAAGCACCTAGCTAATCAATAATTAGATTTGTTTATCTTTTTTTTTTTTATAAGGCATAAGAATCTTTGTTTTTGAACCCTAAGTGTGTAAGTGTATGAAGGGTGCATATTTCATCAAGGTAAAGATCAAGACTAAATTACTTTGACAAATTTTCTTCCTAACCCTAAAAATCAAACAAATAATCTTATTTTGACCAAGTATAAGAAATCCTAATTTAGATTTTCCTATTCCTTAAAATTAACTTAATTTCTTACAAAAAATATGTCAAAGTATTGTTTCTATTTTCAAAAAGTTTTTAAAAGTAAAGAAAATGTTAATTTTTTTAATTTTTTTTAAACAAAAAGAAAGTTATGTTAGACCCTCCCCCACACCTATCTCATGTATTGTCCTCAATGTATGAATTAATGCATAGATGCATGAAAAAGAAGAAAGGGAAGGAAAAGGTTACCTTAAGGTGGTGGTTCCGGTGGCGGTCTGATTGGTCCACGAAACGCGGCCCAATCAACTTTTCTTGGGTCTCGAAGGAACCCACCAGCACTATCTTTAATATAACCCATTAAAAAGATATATCCATGAAGGATTTTTATTAAATATTTGACCCCATCTAATTTTCATATTCCATAACTAATTTCGGAGTCAAATTTGTCAACCACCTCGTCCCAGAATGGAGTATGAAATGATAAAACAGTTGACTTGGACTCAGGAAGGACAGGAACTAATACCGACTCAGGAAGGTGACTTAAGTCAAGTAAAGGTTCAGGAGTCGAAATAGGTTCAGAAATTGGGTCCAAGTCAAGAAGTTGAAACTCCAGTCCACATGTATTTTCCAACAATGGAATGTGACCTAATATGGGTGATTCCAGTTCAGGAATGATAGGTGGAGGAATCAAAATTGACTCTAAAATATTACTCAAGTTTGGTAACAAAACGGGAGTCAAGATTGATTCAGAAAGTTGAACTGGATCACTGATTTGAGAATCTAGGTCACATATCTCATTGAGTTCAATATCAAAAAATGGAGAACTTGCCAATTTGTCAATAGAATCTTCAAAAGTGTATAATTGGTCAAGTTCAATATGATCCTCAAAGATGGGTGATTCAATTTCATTATGAATTGGGACAGGATCCAATGTCGACTCCGGGAAAAGATTGAAGTCAGGTAAAGATACCGGAGTCATTATTGAATCAGGAAGAAGAATTGAATCACTAAGTTGGGGTTCAAGATCATATTCATTTTCAAGTTCGATTTCAGGAAAAGGGTAACTTGCCAAATTATCAATTTCATTTGGAGTTTGGGCAAGTTCAAATGGTTGTGCTGAAATGGAATCTTGATTTCCAAAACTACATGACTCTTCGGCTCTAACAGAATAGTTAGTGACATCAGGACGGTGGGAACGTAGAGATTCGACCATCATATCTATGTCACGATTACGAGTGTTTTGAGCCTGAGTCATGGCTTCAAGCATCTTTTCATAGTTGATAGGTTCATTGTTTTGATGAAAAGATGAAGAATTGTCTTGGAAGTGGTAGTGAAATTGTGAGTCCATCAGATTTTGGGATTTGTGTTTGGACTCACGCATACTCATTTCCATAATTGATGGTTTCCTATTTTGGACGGGTGGAACTGAGTATGAATCTTGAACATAATGTGGACTGGGTGGAGAAGGAGGGCAAGGTGGTTGGAAATTATGCTCGAGGGAGGTGAATCCCCATTGACTCGGTGAAGAATTGAAATCATTATGGAAATTATAGTTATTAGATGGGGGGTATGGGTCATATTGATTCGGATAAGACCAATCCGGCACACTAGGTTGGTCAAAGTTATGATATGCAGGGTTGGTAATATTCGAAAATGAAGTCGGTGTGTAATATGGATTATTATTGTAGTTGAAAAAATTATTATTATAGTCCATATCACACAATAGAATATAAACAAAGAAAAACAAACAAATAAGCAAACAAATAAAAGAAAAAAATTCTAACTAAGTTAGGGTAGACCTATGACCTAGACGACTCCTAACTGGTTAGACTGTCCACAGGAGGTCTAATATAGACTTTAACCACAAGCTAATCAGCCAGGTCAGGGCAAGGTTGGTGGGAGGTTTTCCGTCAAAGACGTTCCTTAATTAAATAACCACCAACCTTCGGGCTTTCGGCCCTCAATCCCTTTCCTAGACACTGATTTTGCAGGAGTTAGATTCCAATATTTTTCCCCCTTAGGATAATCTCCTAATTGAGTCCGAGATGTCCCTAGGGCCAACGTCTACTCAATTTTAGTTAGGATTGGGTTAGTGAGTGCTTGGAATCTGATTTTTGGGCTAAGGAAGGGTGATTAAATCCCCACCTTATCTTGTTATGGGTTAGTGCCCTTAAGATAAATTTGTGCAAGTGTACAAGATATGTAAATACGATTCACTCAAAGCGATAAAAATCAACCAAGAGATGATTCCTATTCTATATGCAATGCAGACGTACCTTGCTCCAGCACTCTTCAACAGTAAATATAAATGAATTGAAAAGACACGTGCCTAAAATGCAAACGTCTAATCAATTTTTAACTTTTGCAACAAATGTTTTACTGTTGATTATTAGCAGGTTTTTGTGATGGCATATAAGAAATAAAGAATTGCAGCAAACTAGAATTTGCAAAGCAAGCAGCCCTGCAAAAACCTGTTAGTAGTCAACTCGTCCTTGCCGCGGATCCGCGGCTTTTGCTGTGGGAACGCGATAATTCAGAGGGCAATGGGTCTCTGCTTTCTAGAGCAGAGGCCCAATACCACTTGTATGTCACTGCAATATTAATTTCCTGCTTTGATTGCCCTGTAACCTGCAACAGAGAAGAAAGTTCGTTTTAGTTCTAAAAAATTTTCAAGAAAAATTCAGATTTCAATAAAAACATGTTACCCTCCCCGGCAACGGCGCCAAAATTTGATTGGGCTTTACCTGCACACAAAATACGGAATTACAGAACTTAAAAATAAAGATGTGCAAGTGCTCAATTCTACCGCGATAGCAAGTGGCTATGCGGGTCGTGATCCACAAGGAGGGTTTACGATGGAAGCGTTACAGTTCTTTATTGAAATCTTTTAAGAAAATAAAACGAAGGTTCTTCTCTGTTTTTAGTTATGAAAATGAAAAAGAAAGTTATCTTAAAGTTAAAAGAAAATGGAAGATGAAGAAGGTGGAAAATCAGAAAACGATGAAAAGCGACTAAGTACAATGAAGTGGAGATGATAGAGTTGGAAGATGTAGTGATTTAATTTACAGAAATGAAAAAGAAAAGAAAACAAATATTTACCTTCTTTTCACCAAAAGCTTACCTTGAGTTCTTAGCTTCAATGTTACCTTGAATTGGAGGCAGTTAGCGCATAGCCCATAAGAGTCGAGTGTTGGTCTCTTCCACATTACATCATCAAGATACGCAAGCATGAAATGATACAGAGAGACTCACAATTCCATCGTCATGAGCTATCGGTGGCACTCGCAAAGGCAAGGCTCTTTCGATGCTTTTAGACTCACTTGGAAGACAGTTGTACCAAAAAAAAAGGTAAAATAGAAAAGAAGAAGAGAACTAAAAAGAACATACAAGGAAATAGCATTGATTTGATTTCATAACAATCGAAGAAAAGAAATAAAACCTTACACCAATTGTCACTTTTAGCTCAAGCTTCAGTCTTGTTCTTCGATGAAAGTTGATCTCCTCAGAATTACATAAATGAAAACTAAATTACATGAAAAAGAAAAACAAAAACCTAAACTAAGAAATGAAAAACTAGGCTAAATCCTAATCTGCCTCCCCCTCCTTGCTCAGCTAAAACCAGTATTTATAGGCAAAAAAACCTAAAGGAGAAGATCCCAGGAAGATTGGGGGAATCTCCTGGTCTGATGTATTTCCCGTATCTTCTTCTGATTTTCTTGTTTTTTTTCTTCAAAAGTTGACAAAACAGCCTTTGATTGTGCTTGATTCAGGGAGGATTCTTCTCAACCTTCCTTATATGCCAAGATTTTGCCTTGATTCAGGAGTGATTCTTCTCAACCTTCCTTATATACCAAGATTTTGCCCACAGGGAGGATTCTTCTCAACCTTCCTTATATGCCAAGATTTTGCCCTGATTTCTTCATCTTGATTCAGGGAGGATTCTTCTAAACCTTCCTTATATGTCAAGATTTTGCCCTGATTTCTTCATTTCAAATTTATTCTGAATTAATCAGAATTTGGTGGGCTTTTGGGCTTGTTTCTCTTCATCTCCTTAAGGAATGGGCCTGCAAATAAATTAAACATTTAATTAGAACAAAGCAGATTTTATTCTATAATAAGTATGGAAATATGATAATAAATGTGCAACATTAGTGACCAATCAGTCGTGAAGAAGTCTCTGCTTGTGGAGTCTTCTCTTTTGCGTATCGCCTCAGAAAAGCTCTTCGAAGAAGTCCTCTCTTGCGTCTGTGCGTGATCTCTACCTCTTGAGCTCCCCTCTTGTGCCCCTGGTGGGCTATTTATAGGGAGAGCAAGGGTATAATCGTCCCTTGAAAATATGGAAACAGATTGAATCAAATCTGTTTAAATCTGGAAAGTAGCCTTGCTGCGAGGCTAGGATCAGCTTCTGCGAAGCTAGAAAAAGGCAGGTCGGTTGATCCTCTTGATCTGTTTTGATCCTTTCCATATCGTTGGAGGATTTCCCCTGATCTTCTTACTCGTTTTAGAAGAGTCAAGAGATTATGGCAATCAACTGCCAAATTTGATCTTGATTGGATTTGATCTGATTAGATCTGATCTCATCTAGAGATTTGATTGGTCAAAGGTTGACCATAGCGGACCAACAGCGGAGCTACCGCGTTGAGCTCACAGCGGAGCTGGAAGGCGCACCTGGCGAAGTCAGAAGAAAGCTCTTCAGCAGAGCTAGATAACATCTGTGGCGAAGATACCGAACATCCTTCTGCGCGGTTGTGTAGCTTCGAGCGAAGTTAACTCTCTGCGGAGTTGTGCTCAGGCGAAGCTATAAGTTAGCTTCCTGGCGAGGCTTTGGATGGCTTCAAGGCGAAGTCGGGTGATACTAGCCTCTCAGGCGAGGCTATCCCTTTGGGCTCATGTAATGCTAAGTGCTAGCATCTTAGACCTACTGAGGTCTGTTCAGAAATAATCCGGATTCACTGTCTGCTTGTTGGATCAGTGGAGTCCAAGTTGCTTCCTTGTCCCTCGGAGATGGGTGAAAACTGGTCTTCAGCTCGTCTGTCACTTGTCTTTTGTAAATGTCAACAAGTTTAGACATCGTTCAGATCAATAAGAATCTTGTCTTTTTTAAGTGTCAACAATTGCGAGCCTCAACTCTTATTTAAGAGAAATCACGAGGAGAAGTTCAAAGCCCTTCATGGGGTATGCGGCTTCATTTCTTGGTTGTAAGCTTTGGATTAGTTTGTGTGTTTTGTGTAGTATTATTGTAGTTAAGTTTTAAATTTCCACATTTATTAGCATATAACCTATTCACCCCCTCTAGATTATCCACTGTTCCATCAGGAGCATCCCGAACAAGCAACAAACTCGACGTGCCGGCAGACCTATTGCAGGGCTAAGAAGAAAGTCTGAGCATCTTCCTAAAGCGACGAAAGGTTGAGCACCTTCCCGAGATCGCATCTCCTTCTGAGGACATCCAGTTGTTCCTGAGGCCCTCCTTCTTCTGAGGATATCTCCGCCTCGAGAACTCCCATGCTCTCAACCGTCCCGAGTTCCACTACTTTTCAGAGACTTCCACTCTGAGCAAGATAGCTACAACAACCACCCTCCTTGATCTCCACCTACAAATAACTAAATCCATATGCCTCCTTGATCTCCACCTACAAATAGCTATAGCAATATACCTCTTTGATTTTTGCCTTCAGTTATGCAACCTGACTTTCCCTATGTTCGTAACGTCCTGGGCAGTTATGGCCTGAGCAAGATTTTTAGGAAAATTTCGACAATCAGGCGCCCACAATTGCAACCATTACAATAACTCTGCATATGAAGATCGTGGCATTACGGCAACCTCGCCAGCGTTTTATTCGCCCCAGACCAACAATTCAAATCGACCTTCTCCTCCAATGAGAGTGGGGATGGAACCCTAGATAATTAAATTGGTAATAAAGTGTTGAGAACTCTTTGTAATCTCTTTGATTTAGTGAGATCTCTCTCTGTCTCATCTCTTTGCTCAGTGGTTTTCCCTCTTTGAGTTTTTCACGTTCTGGTGTTTGTGTCTGATTTACATTCCTATTCATAGGTTTAGTGTAGATAAATTCTTCTAGAGAATTTACCGCTATATTTTGGTGCTTTTATTGAGATATGAGTCCCTACACTCAAGATCTCTCCCCCTAATATCCTATAGCCTCCTTAAAAAGCCTCCCCAAAGAAAGATGGCCTCGAAGAAGAAGACAATCATTCACAACACTACCATGACCAGGAGTAGAGCCACCAGCATCGTTGGGGCATGATCCCCAAGTTTGCTAACAATTGGCCGCATATCACTGAGAACACCAGCTCCTCATCACCATAAGAACTAGTTGCAAGCATCCAGTCAACGCAGCAGCACGAAGATCAACTCCTTCAGATGTTCTATGAGATTAGAGAGCAAATGAATAACAGGAGAAATTTGATCGCGAGCGGGAGCAGATGACCCTCGATTGCGAGAATATCTTTTGGGAGTAAGAGAAGTTGATATTGCTCAATCGATGGATGCAACGCCCCGATCCCGCGGGTGCAGAGATGTTTCTGTGATGTTTATACACATGTCGGAAATACCCATACCTATATACACTAAGTATCAATACAGGTAAGAATCAGAGCACAAAAGTACGTGGTGCATTATACATTCCAACATATGAGTACAATTACAAAGTTATCACAGGATGTGACACAATATTATAAGAATATTACATCAGCGATAGGCGCAAATGCGAAAATACAAAGAGATATACAAGTATAAATAGTACAAAAGATACTCATAAGTTACAAAAAGGAAAACTCGAAAGCCTAGCAGGGGGCCTGGAAGGAAAAGACTCTGCACGGTCTACCGATGATCCACGCTTCTACTGCGCCATTCTAATTAGCAACTGGGAGAATCCATAAGCTCTAAGCTGTAGGATCTGGACATATAGTTCCAGGGGAGTCAGAAAATCCCCAATGAGTGGTGTGATGAATGCCAAGTGGCATGTAGGGACAAGCACACGTGTATCGATAAATCTGAATCAAAAGCATGCGTTGAAAACCATATCGTGAGTATACACACCCGAACATGAATGAGACATCAAATGATGAGATGAATAGAAGCGACAAAACCTGTTGTACGGGGCTTAGTAGATAAATTCGTGAGATTGATAACTCGAGGAGATAATCCAAATAAGAAAACCCTCATTTATATACGATATACCTCATGTCTCTATTGACTGAATACGCACAACCTGAGTTATCCACAATTACAGCTTAAGAGAGCAGTATGAATCACCAGGAAACAGTGATTAAATGGTAACTAAAGTATCTGTATAAACTAAGAATAAGCAAGTCCGGAGGTTAAGTACAATAGTACAAGTATAATGTCAAGCAAGAGACATGCTGTATAAAATATGATAACATCAGAAAATCAAAAGAGTAGTATATAAGTGAAAAACCAGGATAGAAATATATATAGAATAATAATAATAATAATATTAATAATAAAACTTGATATCCAAAAAAAATTTGATGAAAGCAAATACAGCAAAACCAGCGTTACAACCCAGATTATGATTTCATGAGTTAAGTACGTCAAAGGAATAATCCAAACAAAGAAACCCTCATCTATATACCATATTCCTCACGTTATTATAATCTAAATGTATACAACCTGAATTACAAAACAACACAATGAGTTATTAGTTAGCATCTTATTATTATTGCTCGTCCTACCCATATATCTAAGTATGTGTACTGGCGTACGTTCCATCTAACATACATCCATATATAAGTAAGTTGAGGTTGTTATTAGAAACTGATGATGAGACCAATTGGTTATGTTTACAATGGGTCCCGTACATATCCGAAACCACGACCCAGGATGTTTTGGTGCTGACCCGGAACCTGCCACTAGGCAAACAAGAGGCGGGTCTTATTGTATGCCCATTCAGGAATATAACAGGAGTAGGGAGCCAGCGCTCCCCTCAAACACCTGGAGGCCCTCAGGTAGATCTGAAAGTTTTAGTTGTACAACATACCTAATATCACTGTAAACATATTCACCACTTGAAGTCCATCAGTTTTTCCCTTACCCGATGAAGGTTGGACTTTCTATAGTTTATTATTATGTAATTATTATATTACGGGAATAGCATGAGCATGACAGGTTTAGGAGTTCAGGGGTAATAAGAGTACATAAGTACTGAAAATACAGGTCACTATATATAATACAGGATAGCAGGACAGGATTCCTAAATATGATAATCACAAGTCAAGTGGTAATATATCAGGTGGTAGGTGATAAGTGATATCAAATAGGTGTCACGTGATAGCATGCGAGAGGCAGGTGTCAAGTAATGGCATGTCGAGTAATAAGCACAATAGATACACTATCATATATCTGATTACAGGAAAACAGTACCGATACAAGAGATCAGTACGAATACAGAAAAATGGTACCGACACAGGGAATCAATATGAATACAAAAAACATACAGTTTTTAGAAAATAAGTATAAGTAAAGATTTCAAACTCTACACAACCATCAATAAAGAGTTAATAGAACTATCAAGTAGGCAAGCGAGTAAGCAAGCAAGCGAACATCCAAGCAAAACAAAGCAGTGATGGGGACAAGATCAGTGAACAGAGTTTAATCACCAAAGCGCCCAGTGGAACTCAGGAGCGACTCGGCTTAAGATGCGAGTATAAAGTCTGGCAAAGTTCCGCCTAGACGTGTTTAGTGGTAAAACGCTGAGCACTAAGCTGCCTTTTCAGGCATAGCTAGAAAGTCTAGAGGACTTTAATAAACCTCGGAGAGGTTAAGCTCGGAGGCTATAATGTAAAATCGCGGAGCGGTTAAGCCTAGAGGCTGAGTATGTACCTGCAAGAGATGTTAGTACCAAACAACACACATACATATATGGCTAGCAAGCAAGAGAACCAACAAGCGAGTGAGCAAGCAAGCGATCATCCAAGCGAAGCTAAGCAAGCTGGAGTGAAGCTAATATACAACACTAAATGCTATCACGCTCGGCGTGGTTACCGCTCGCAGCATAGCTAAATGCACGTGTCGCAGCATGCATATCAACGTCATACTACCGCTCACGGCACAGCCGTGCTCACGGGGTAACTACGTTCGAACGGAGTTAGCGGTGAAGTGCTGATGCTAGGTCCGCCTAACAGATATGTAGAAAGTTCAGCGGGCTTTAAAAATCTCAGAGAGTTTAAATCTGAAGGTTATAGAAAAAACCACAAAGTAATTAAGCCCGGAGGCTGCGAATGTACCTGAGGAAATGTTAGTACCACACGAGCACATAATAAACATGATAATAACTAGACTACCGGTGGAGTGGTGAAGCCCGGAGGTTGAGTAGAGAGCCCGGAGGCTTAACGACCACGAAGGGTTGGCCAAGCATGGTAATAGAGCAGATGACACAACATATATGTACAGTGATTTAACTACACTATTACACACATTCATCACATCGACACATATACATGTCCACAGAATACGTGTACACACCCACACTGATACAAACACAACACCGATACAATTCTACATATCCACTATACAAATACAAATCCATCAATATAGATACTTATTACACATAATACAAATCATCCGTCTAAGCGGGGAAACCCAGAAATTAAGGCGAGAACACTCGCCTAAATTTCCAGAAAACACCGCAATCCCATAATCCAAAACACAAGCACAACCCCAGGCAATATCCACCATCATCAGGGGGGAGAGAGTGTGTATTTTGTAGAGAGAGAAAATAAAGATAGAGATCAAGAGAGAAAGAAAAGAGGGAGAGAGAGAGTGCAGGAGAGAGAGATAGAGGAAGTTTGAGAGAGAGAAGGGAAGGGAAGAAGGGTCTAGCCAGCTCCGGCCGGCTGGCCAGGGGTGACTGACAGCGGCCCTGGCCGCCGACAGTCGCAACAGAGAGGAGAGAGATAAGGTAAGGGAGGAGAGAGAAAGAGAGAAGAGATAGAGAGAAAAGAAGGGGAGAGACAGAGAGAGAAAGGGAGAGAAATGCGGAGAGAGGAGAGGAAAGAGAAGAAGCTTGTCAGCAACCGCTGGGTCATTGGCGGCCGTGGCCATGTTGGCCCAGAGGCCTTCCACTCTAGTTTTGATGATGATTAACTCATGTAGTTATAGTTTACTAATAATCTTGCGGTGTTTAGTTCAGATACTTAACCAAGATATTAGTAGGTGATTAGCTTCAACAAAGGTGTTTTGGAGCTTTCACATGGTGATTTAAGAGCCCGAGCATCAAAGTTCATATCTAGCACTCGTTGGAGTCAAGCTCGGTGGATCACGTTTGGATCGAGTCGACTTGGAGACAGCACTCTACAAGAAGACTTCGGTACATTATTTTGTTTATAGTTTAGATCCATTTGTTAAAGATTAGATAGTGTGGTATGCTTAAGTTCACAACACACACACTTGTTTAAGTTTCATGTTTTGGTTTTCGGTTTTTGGTTTAACCGATCTTGGTTTTCATGAATAGATAGAATCAACAAGTTTACATGGTTTAATATATATTAGATTTGTTCTATATACATCTATGCTTCAACTATTTATACAAACTTAGTTTGTAACTTATTCATGTATTTAGGTTTTGTATTTTAACAAAACTTGTTTTTGGATTTATTGTCAAAAACATTGATATATATATATATATATCTATTTCATGTATATTAGATTATATCCATATACAACATGCTTCAAGTTGTTTCAATATCATGTTTTTGTATTTGGATGAGTTTTGGACAAAACGATTTTCCATTTCAAAAATCTTAGTTTTGGAAAATACGAGTTTTGGTTTTCGGCAAAATTTCCAAGTCACAAAAATGGTTCAAATAAGTTGAAATATGTGTTGAATTTTTCCACACATGTTTGTATTTCAAATATAATACAAGAACTTATTTTTGTGGTTTTTTAGAGATTTTATGAGATTTAATTGGATAATAAAAACCAAGTTTCCAAGTCCTAAATTATCAGCCATGTCAGGCTCTGGCGGTCGACAGGACCCAGAGTCGGTCGACCGGACCGGTCGACCGACGTGCACAAGGACGTGCACGCAGGCCAGCCACTTAGGCCGGTCGACCGAGCGGTCGACCGACTGCAAGTGCCCCACTCTCAGGTGGGGGCGGTCGACCGAGCGGTCGACCGGCCAGAAAGCAATTGCTCTCTGGATTGGCACGGTCGACCGGGCGGTCGACCGGCAGGCTCAACGGTCATATTTTTGACCGTTGGCCGGTCGACCGGAAGGTCAATTTTGACCTGTCTGCTGCCAACGGGCAGATTCTTTTGGGGGGTTATAAATACCCCATTTGAAGAGTGTTTTAGGTAGAACTTTTAAGAGCAAAATTTCTCCTATTCTCTAGTGTTTAAACAATAAGTTTTCAAAAGATTTTTGGGGTCAAAAGATCTATCTTTATTTGTTTTAAAGTGTTGGAAAATTCAAAGAAAAAGAGAGTATTTGGGAATTGGTTTTTGATCTCTAATTCTATATCTATCTTGTGATTTTCCCAAGTATTTTTCTTTGTTGTTTTCATTTTCAAACACTTTATTTTTCTCACACTTGAGCTTACATACTATCCTATCTATTAGGATCTTTGTTTTTGTGGGAAAAGAATTGGTTTGTGGTCTTTTGATCACTAAGTTGTAAACCCTCCTATTTTGTGTGATCCCTCTTGTGTAGAGGTTGATTTGTGGAGTGGTGACTTTGTGCCCTATCCCTCTAGTGAGAGGTGGATTGGTTGTATTGGCTTTGTGCTTATCCCTCATTTGTGAGGTTGATTTGTGTGGCTTTGTGCCTAGCCTCTAAGTATAGAGGTTGTGTTTGTAATTGAGAGAGGAGTTGTGTACTCCCGGTTGTATTGCCTCAAATCATCAGTAGAGGTTCCCTGTGTGGGAGTCCTGTGTGGAAAAGTTAGTGGATTGGAAATCCTTCTGTGTGAAGGCGGGGACGTAGAGCTGTGTGCTCGAACCTCGAAACATATCTCGGTGTTTGCATTTGATCCATTGACTCTAACTCTCTCTCTCTCTCTTTTATATTGTACCTTGCATCATTTCATATTGCTCATTCATATATTATATGCTTGGCTTGTTTGTGTGTGCCTCACTTGTGTTTAACCACGAGAGCTTCATATAGCACCTCAACTCTTATTCAGAGGAATCAAGAGGAGTTAGTCCAGAGCCCTTCACCGGGAATTCGGCTACACTCGTTGGTTACATTAAGTGTGTTGTAATTTAAGTTTTAAATTTCGTATTTAGTTCATTAGATTAGCCGTACACCTATTCACCCCCCCTCTAGGTGTACTTTCAATTGGTATCAGAGCCTACGCTCCTGATATTTGGTTTAACCACCTAGGAGTGTGATCTTGATTTTGCTAATCTATCATTTGCATTTGCACATTTATATTGTTTATACACACTCTTGGATTGCTTATCACCTCCCATGTTTGATGTCTCCAACATTGACATGTGAAAATTTAGGATCTCCATGTACTTGAAAACCCTAGGCTTGCATGTTTTCCTTGCCGCTACCAAGAAATCGTATCTTGGTAATAGCAAGCATATAGAGGCCAATGTACAAGCCCTTGAGGCACTTAGAAGCACGCTTAACAAAGAATATTTGTGCTTAGTTTCTAACTGTGATTCCGCCTTTGCAGTGTGGAACACGTTGACCTCCTCCAAGCTTCAATTGCCAATCCAAACGGAGGATGAATCTAGTGGAGAATCCGAGCAACAATGCTACATGGTCCAAGGGAATGACTCCCTTGAGGTATATTCGGAATCTCAATTAGATAGTGATGATGCTAGTTCTTCATGTAATGACTAAGTTGATCCAAATGCTTTGAATGAAGAACTTTCTATTGTTGTGAAAAATTGTTAGAAAAATATAACCTTTTGAAAAAGAAAAGTCTAGGTCTTAACAATGAAAATAAAGATTTGCTTTCAAAACTAGACTTGATTTTGCTAGAGAAAGTGGAGATTTCTAATGAAAGGGATTCATTGAAATCTAAACTTGAACTTGCCCTGAAAGAGAATGTAATTTTGAAAAATAAAAATGATTGTAATGATATTTTGAAGAAAAATGAAAACTTATCTTCAAAACTTGATTTTGTTGTAAAAGAAAATATTTCTTTGAAAAACAAAATTGATTTGATTTCAAAAGATTTAGAAGTTTGCTTAAATGAAAATAAATCTTTGAAAAATGATATAGATTCACATGTTTGCCATGCTAGTGTAGCTTCACATTCTATCTCACATATTGCATGCAACTCTTCTTCTAGGATTGATAATTATATTTGTTTGTTAAAGAAGAGTGGATTGTTTGGACTCCACTTTGAGCCAATATGCCATAAACCATACACGTTTGGAATCCATGTTTCGCAAGAAACAAATTCCATCTATGCATGCACACCATCCACGGCATACACATGCTTCGCACGTTCATGTACACAACACTATGTATGCTGATGTGTACACTTGTACACATTGTGGACGTAAGGGCCTCCTTGCTAAATTTTGTTATGATCGTATACATGATTCAAATTTAGCAACTAAGTTTGTTTGGGTTAGGAAAGGAACTAACCCCCATGGACCCAAAAGAGTATGGGTACCAAAGACCACCCATATTGTATTTGATATAGGTGTGGGCTCTCGCATGACGTGAGAGTAATGGTGCCTTGAGGTGGATGCGTTCCGACCTTAAAGAGGACTATTTAGATGCATCACTTTCAAAGGGAGTTTGGTGGGAGGACCACCTTGTTTTGGAGACATGGAGAGTTACCTTCTAGGTTTTGATAACGATCTCTTACTCCTCATTTATTGTTTACATGCTTTTCATATCATTGATTTTAGCATGTTTTGATGTTTCATGATTAGTGTGTTATATGCCATGATATTTAGATTAGCGATATACATGTTTAGTTATTTGAGACACCCATGTTTAAATATGGATTTATATCTTTGTGTTCTCACATTTGTTTTAACTAATGTGTATGTCCTATATCTATGCATGTGCATATACATAATGATCATATGTATGTTTATGAGTTTTTGTTTTGATTTCTATGCTTCATGTTTTGATTACATGTTTAAATGATAGTTTTTATTAAAACTTAGGTATATACTTGTACAACTAGTGAGCTACAAATAGACTATTATATGTTTGTGCTTGAACGCTCATTTGTACCCATTAGATGTACTAGTATAGCCTAATTTTGATGATTCATACATTTGACTTGTATTCCCATTTTGTACATGTTTTTCATGTTTATATGTTTAGCTTCATGTATATGTCTATTTTGTCTAAACTATTAGTTATACATATACATCCTTGAGCCACTTGCCTTCATGCATATACTTTTGTAGACTCGTTATGTTTGGATATGTATGTATACTTTAGTTTGTACATGACATACATATACCTTGAAGGTTTCTAGTTTTGATGAAAATTAGATTTTCTTGATTTTCATATTGAGCCTAATTGCATATTCCCATGACTATGTGTTGATTGAGATTTACCTGTGCAACAAAAATAAAGATGTTAGATTTAGAAGTAGTTGTGCAAGGTTCTCAATTCTAATCCGCGGTAGCAGTGGCTATGCGGGTCGTGATCCTCAGGAAGGGACTAGAGATGGAAGCTTTGTCAATAAGTTATCTCTAAAGTTTTTATTATTTTAATGTTAAGTTAGAAAGAAAGAAGATGGAGAAGAAGAAGTGATATTTACAATGGAAGTGAAGAAAAGAAATTGAGAATATGGTAGTGTGAGATCTAAACTAAAGAAATAAAAAGAAAGAAACTATAACACGTACAAACCTCTTCTATCTTGCTTACCTTTGATCTGTTCGCGACGACTTACCCAATCTTGGAAGGCGTGCAAGTATGGCGTATAGGATCGTCCACTTTCGCTACCTACACTATGAAAAGAAAAGACAATCTAAAGAAGGATTGTTCATCTCTATAGGCCATCAAGTTCTCTTCTTTGGCTAGGCAGTCTCGAAGCAATCAGATCTCACGGTTCACAAAACATTAGAGAGAAATAACAATAGAAGAAAACAAAAACCGAGATACACAAGAATCAACAAGAGTAAAAGAACATAACATAATAAAAAAGAACGAACCTCGATTCGATTTATTTAACAATGGCGGAAAAGCAAAACTTACACTGATTGTCACCCTCAGTACAAGTAGATCTCCTTCCTCCATGAGAACATCATCTCCTCTCAGCTTATAAAAAGGAAAAACAGAAATTACAAAAGAGAAAAGAAAATCTAAACTAGAAGAAAACCTAAAACCCTAGATTTGGCCCTCTTGCTCTGCCTCTGGACGCTCTTCTCGGTTGCACTGCAGGGGGTATTTATAGGAGCAGAAGGAGGTAGAGTCCCAACACAACTCTCCCACGAAAACGGGTATCTGGATTTGACAGGATTGCTGCGGAAACGCGGTTTGGGCCGCGTTTCCGTGGCCTTATGGTGGCGGCTGGCCACGTGCTTTGGCGCGTGGCCTCTCCTGGTCCGTCCATCTGGGCGTTTCCTTCTGGAAGTTGAATCTCGGCTCTTCATCTTTAGATTTGGATATAACTTGGGAAGCAAGTTACCTAGTTCCCAAATCTTTTTCACGAATTTTCTTCTGTTCTTTTAGCTTTTATCCTCATCCCGCAAGTGTTTAGGGTTGAATAGAAGTCTATCCTTCCCTCTTCTTTAATATTTGCAACTTTGGCCCTTGTGTATTTGCACTTTTGACAATCGATATTTGCACTTTTGCACTTGGGCTTGAATATGGGCTTTTGGGCTTCTTTTAGGCTTTATTCATTATTAAAATAAGAACTCAAGGCCTGCACACAATAAATCACAAAATATTAATAAATGTGCAGAATTATATGAATAAATATGAAAATGTAATGGTAAATATGATGATAAAAATGCACTTTTCACTACCAATCACTATGTCTTTCACAAAACTTATACACTCACTTTATTTGTTTTCTCATGATTTTATTTTCATGAGTATAATTTGTGCTATATAGATTTTGAGTGTTTAGTGATAATGTGATTTACATGTTTTTCATGGAATATATTTTTATTTTATTCCTTGCTTGAAGGATTTAGTACTAGTTTACAAATTTTTCTTATAACCAGTTCGTATTCTTCATTTTGGAAGAGTTTTCAATTATGCTAAACTATTTTCAAACCTATTTTTGAAAACCCTTTCCATTCAAGGGCGGTTGGTTGGACGACCATGCCTTGTATGCTTATTATTGAAAATCATTTTAAACATGTGCATGAAATGGGTGGTAGGTAATATGAGTTATACACTTGATCTTATTGTGTTTTCAATTGGTATCATTGGATCTTTTCAATTGGTATCACTATTGACATTCCTTTTTGTATACTCATATATGTTTTTATATATAATGTTTTCACTTCAAATAGTATCAATTTTTCATACATACATATATGCTTTATTTGTGCTTACTATATCTCTATATTCTTGAGCACAAATTTTAGTTATGCTAAGCTTGATTTCTTAAATGACTATTATATTTCAATTGATTATATTTCAATTGGTATCTTATACAAGCTTATGCATCATTTTATTTGGTATTTCATAAAGGGGGAGAAAATTCATATTTTTCCTTTCAATTGGTTTTGTTATTTTACTCTCGCACTTTATATTCAAAATGATTTATTTACTTACAATTGGTACTTAAATTGGTATTTACTTACAATTGGTATCAATTGGTATTTAAATTTATATTAAAACATTTGTTTTATTTACTTAAATTGGTATGTTTTGTTTTATTGTTTGTAAATTGATATCATGATGCACTCAATTGATATATTTTTTTCAATTGGTATCATAATGTTTTGTTTTGATTTCACCCCGTATTGATATTTTTGTTTAAGACAAAAAGGGGGAGAACATTGTTTTCTTTGACCCCTTTGTTGATGATTGACAAAAAGGGGGAGAAGTATTTGATGTTATAATATGCATGTTTAAAGTATTTGAGTTTAATATGCATGTTTCTTTGAGTTTATATGTAAGTTCATATCAAAAGTTGATTCATATTGATATTTTTTTATTGTTGGTAACAAAAAGCCTTTTATTGATTATCTTCCAATTGGTATCAAGAATTTTTATTGATTGAATTTTTTTATTTTGATTGGTATCAAGAACTTTCATGTTGCTTAAGTTTTCACATTGAAATATTTATTGGTATCAAGAGCTTTCATGTTGCTTAAGTTTTCACTTTGAAATTTTTATTGGTATCAAGAGCAACTATTTAAAGAGCATGCTTTATTTCATGTTTGGTATCATGAGCATGTTCATTTCATTATTTTATGCATGTTGATGCATATTCATGTTTAGTATTCATTGCATATATTTATTATTTATTGCTATGCATGAGTTAAGGAGGAGCTTCTTTGAAGCTTAACTTTAATCCATGCATATATAACTCCATGAGTTTTATCATCATCAAAAAGGGGGAGATTGTTGGTCCAGAGGCCTTCCATTCTAGTTTTGATGATGATTAACTCATGTACTTATAGTTTACTAATAATCTTATGGTGTTTAGTTTCAGATACTTAACCAAGATATTAGTAGGTGACTAGCTTCAACAAAGGTGTTTTGGAGCTTTCACATGGTGATTTAAGAGCCCGAGTGTCAAAGTTCATATCTAGCACTCGTTGGAGTCAAGCTCGGTGGATCATGTTTGGATCGAGTCGACTTGAAGACGACGCTCTACAAGAAGACTTCAGTACATTATTTTGTTTATAGTTTAGATCCATTTGTTAAAGATTAGATAGTGTGGTATGCTCAAGTTCACAACACACACACTTGTTTAAGTTTCATGTTTTGGTTTTCGGTTTTTGGTTTAACCGTTCTTGGTTTTCATGAGTAGATAGAATCAACAAGTTTACATGGTTTAATGTATATTAGATTTGCTCTATATACATCTATGCTTCAACTATTTATACAAACTTAGTTTGATAAACTATTCATGTATTTAGGTTTTGTATTTTAATAAAACTTGTTTTTGGATTTATTGTCAAAAACATTGATATATATATATATATATATATATATATATATATATATATATATATATATATATATCATGTATATTGGATTATATCCATATACAACATGCTTCAAGCTGTTTCAATATCATGCTTTTGTATTTGGATGAGTTTTGGATAAAACGATTTTCCATTTCAAAAATCTTAGTTTTGGAAAATACGAGTTTTTGTTTTCGGTAAAATTTCCAAGTCACAAAAATGGTTCAAATAAGTTGAAATATGTGTTGAATTTTTCACACATGTTTGTATTTCTAATATAATACAAGAACTTATTTTTGTGATTTTTTAGAGATTTTATGGGATTTAATTGGATAATAAAAACCAAGTTTTCAAGTCCTAAATTATCAGCCCTGCCAGGCTCCGACGGTCGACCGGACGGTCGACCGGACCCAGAGTCGGTCGACTGGACCGGTCGACCGACGTGCACAAGGACGTGCACGCAGGCCAGCCACTTAGGCCGGTCGACCGAGCGGTCGATCGACTGCAAGTGCCCCACTCTCGGGTGGGGGCGGTCGACCGAGCGGTCGACCGTGAGCCTTGGCACGGTCGACGGAGCGGTCGATCGGGCGGTCGACCGGTAGGCTCAACGGTCATATTTTTGACCGTTGGCCGGTCGACCGGAAGGTCAATTTTGACCTATCTGCTGCCAACGGGCAGATTCTTTTGGGGGGTTATAAATACCCCATTTCAAGAGTGTTTTAGATAGAACTTTTAAGAGCAAAATTTCTCCTATTCTCTAGTGTTTAAACAGCAAGTTTTCAAAAGATTTTTGGGGTCAAAAGATCTATCTTTATTTGTTTTAAAGTGTTGGAAAATTCAAAGAAAAAGAGAGTATTTGGGAATTGGTTTTTGATCTCTAATTCTATATCTATCTTGTGATTTTCCCAAGTATTTTTCTTTATTGTTTTCATTTCCAAACACTTTATTTTTCTCACACTTGAGCTTACATACTATCCTATCTATTAGGATCTTTGTTTTTGTGGAAAAGAATTGGTTTGTGGTCTTTTGATCACTAAGTTGTAAACCCTCCTACTTTGTGTGATCCCTCTTGTGTAGAGGTTGATTTGTAGAGTGGTGGCTTTGTGTCCTATCCCTCTAGTGAGAGGTGGATTGGTTGTATTGGCTTTGTGCCTATCCCTCATTTGTGAGGTTGATTTGTGTGGCTTTGTGCCTAGCCTCTAAGTGTAGAGGTTGTGTTTGTAATTGAGAGAGGAGTTGTGTACTCCTAGTTGTATTGCCCCAAATCCTCAGTGGAGGTTCCCTGTGTGGGAGTCCTGTGTGGACAAGTTAGTGGATTGAAAATCCTTCTGTGTGAAGGCAGGGACGTAGAGCTGTGTGCTCGAACCTCGAAACATATCTCGATGTTTGCATTTGATCTATTGACTCTAACTCTCTCTCTCTTTTATATTGTGCCTTGCATCATTTCATATTGCTCATTCATATATTATATGCTTAGCTTGTTTGTGCGTGCCTCACTTGTATTTAACCACGAGAGCTTCATATAGCACCTTAACTCTTATTCAAAGGAATCAAGAGGAGTTAGTCTAGAACCCTTCACCGAGAATTCGGCTACACTCGTTGGTTACATTAAGTGTGTTGTAATTTAAGTTTTAAATTCCGTATTTAGTTTATTAGATTAGCCGTACACTTATTCACCTCGCCTCTAGGTGTACTTTCAGGCCAGAGAGTGAGGAAGGGTAGAGGAGGAGAGAAAGAAGGGGAAAAGAAGAAAAAGAAGAAGAAAAAGAAAAGGAAAGAAAAAGAAGAAGAAGAAGAAGAAGAAGAAGAAGAGAGGGAGACGGCAGCTGCGGTCGTCGGAGCTGGGGAGGCGGTCATCAACCGCGGCGGTGCAGTCTTGGTGGCAGCAACGATCAACTCCAGGGAAAGAGAGGGAGAAGGAGAAGAAATGAAAGGAGAAAAGAAAAATAAAGAGTGAGGGAGAGAAAGAGAAGTGAGAGATAGGCTGATGGGGAAATTGAGTCAGCTTTCTTTTATTTTTGAGTCTGAGTCTGAGTCTGTATTTTCTTTTATTTTATTAGTAGTCTAGTCTTTATTTTTAGTATTGTATTTTATTTTAGTCCCACAACGGGTATGTGAAAAAAAAAGTATGTAGTTGTAAGCCTATTTAAAGGCTAAATTATTTTCAATCAAAATAGACAAAAATTTTGAGAGAAAAATATTTTGAGGTTTTTTTTCCTTAGGGGCGTTCAGCCCATGACAGAGTGTGAAACCCTAACTGTGAAGCTAAAATCGAGTGTGCGACGTGAAGCGGCGTGAGGTCAAGATCAAGGGGCGTGCGGCGTGAAGTAGCGTGAGATCCGAGAAGGTGAAAGGCCTTTTCATTTATTCATTAGGTAATTATTAGTTTTGTCTTTCATTTCTAATCTTTTTTCAAAGTCCGTAAACTCTTCTCTTTTGTTTCACATCAATTTGGTATCAGAGCTAGTTTAGGAAAAAGTAATGAATGATGAAAATTAAATTGTACTACAAGTTTCTTATGAAAAGATTCCCGGTGTGAAATCGGTACAATTTTGTTTGAACCATTTATTGCGATTGTTGAAATGATTGGTAATCCCGGTGAGGAGCTGGTGCAATTTATTACTTCATTTACTTTCTTTTTCATCTCTTTTGTTAAAATTCCAAAATTATTCCAAATCCTAACCTCTTTTATTCCCCTCTTAGGTACAAAAATTAATCCCGCCACAACAACCTCCTCAATAGTCAAATATTTCAACAATCTCCTCCAAAATCACCTCCGCAATAGCCAAAGATTTCTATAATCCCTCCACAACAATCTCCTCAACAATAAAAAAAACTTAACAATCTCCTCCACAACAACCTCCTCAACAACCAAAGATGTTAGCAACCTCTCCAGTAACATCTCCAGTAACCACATCTGCAACAACATCTCCAGCAATATCAACAACAAATTCAGATCCAAATCCAGTGTCGAACCACTACCGCCTCATGTATACTCAACGGGGTTGAGTTCTTCCCACCCGACGAGAATGATGGGGACATTGAGTCAACTTTCTTTTGTTTTTGAGTCTGAGTCTGTATTTTCTTTTATTTTATTAGTAGTCTTGTCTTTATTTTTAGTATTATATCTTATTTTAGTCCCACATTGGTTATGTGAAAAAAATTCTATAGTTGTAAGCCTATTTAAAGGCTAAATTGCTTTCAATAAAAATAGACCAGAATTTTGAGAAAAAATATTTTGGGTTTTTTTTCTCTTAGGGGTGTGCCGTCCATGGCAGGTGTGAAACCCTATCTGTGAAGTTAAAATCGAGTGTGCAGTGTGAGATCAAGATCAAGGAGCGTATGACGTGAAGCGGCGTGCGATCCAAAAAGGGAAAGGCTTTTTAATTTATCAATTAGGTAATCATTAGTTTTTTCTTTCATCTCTCATCTTTTTTCAAAATCCGTAAACTATCCTCTTTTGTTTCACATCAGAGGGGTTGCGAGAGAGGTCGCCAGAGGAGTGGCACATCGGCGGCAGCCGGCACTGGCCAGGCGGCGCTACTAGGCTGGGCGTCGCCAGGGAGAAGAGAGGGAAAGAGGGAGAGAAGAAGAAGAAGAAAGGGAAAAAGAAAAAAAAGAAAAAAAAAGAAAGAGAAGGGGAGTGATGGAGGGAGATGGGAATTAAATGGGGGCAGGTCCCCCACGTGGGTTGGCAGGTGGTGATAGAGAAAAAAGAAAAGAAAAAAAGGAAAAAAGAAGGGAATATTTCGAAATAAATAATATTTTTTTAATATTGAAAAATATCGACTATTTCAGTAAAATCCCCAAAAACACCCAGAAGTAGAAAATATCATCCTAAGGTACAATATGAAATCAATTTTTAGAAATAAAATCTTATTTTCAAATTAAAAATCCTGGAATCAACCAGTGATACCGGCCGAGTTTCGATAAGTTCAGAAAAATCTCCAAAAATACATTAACATAGAAAATGTGATTCTAAGAAATAGTATGGAAGTGGATTTTAGAAATTTAACTCCATTCATAAATTAAAAATCCTAGAATCGACTAGCGATGCCAGTCGACACCAATTTTGAAGATTTTCCAATAAATCGAAAAAATTTCCATAAAATCATAAAAATCTAAAATATTGAAAAATAATGTTTGAAACTGAAGTCGATAAAATTTAACTACTGAAAGATTAAATCAAGCAATACACTAGGATCGGGTCCCCGGTTCAGACTAGGGCTGACTCTGAGTCCACGAATCCGGATCCAATGCAAAACAATCGCATAAATGATCATAAAACAGAAACAAATATGAGAAGTAAATCGAAAATATGATCGAAAAAAATCTGAATACGTATCTAAGTACATATTCCGGGAACGAGGTGTTACAATGGCTCCAAGCCCAAGTCATAACCCTCAAGAACAATCCAACACAAACTATGAGAGAGTTCGAGAATAACATGTCTTCCAATCTTCTTGCCCTCGAAGAGCTGATCCAGAAGGGCATCGTGAAGGCCAAGTCACTAGACCACCCATCTCCAATCATAAAAATCCACAATTATCCTCTTTTCAAAAGGTGTGAGTTTTTGAGGAAATTCTCGATTACTACTTTTGACTACTACTCCAGAGTGAGTGATTAAATTCAGCACATCTGATACTTCTGAGATAAGATAGTGATCTACTCCCATAATGATCTAATCATGCGCCTCACTTTTCTCTCCTACCTGAAAGGTGCAGCCTCAGACTAGTGCTATTCTCTGCTACCGTGCTCTCCCTGTAATCTCACGGAGGTGATTAAGGCATTCCTCACCCAATATGCCTCTCGTCGAGAAGCCGAGAGAAATAGCCATCATCTCCTTTTCATCAAGATGAGGTAAAGAGACAGTCTCAAGTCGTACATTAATTTCTTTCAGAACCAGCTAACCAAATTCTCTAATTGTGGTGAAGAAGTCTCCACGCTTGTATTCATCAGTGGGCTGTAAGTCACTTATCCTCTATACGTACACCTCTTGAAGCACAATGTCGCCAAGATGAGTGAGGTCCTTTTTCGCGCTCAATCTTACATCCAGCTTGAAGAGGCGAAGAAGGCTTCCTCCAACCACTCCGCGAAACCAGGCGATGGTGGAGAAAAGTCAAAGTCTCTGCACAAAGCTCCCGACCACGCTCAAGATTAACATCGGGGGCAATCTACTCACAAGAGGCAAGCACTCCCGATCCGTCCTCAAATACACTCTGAGACTACAAGTCAATGGAACACTTCACTCCGCTGAAGCTCCCAATCAACAAGGTCTTCAACACCATCAAAAACCAACCCTAGGTTAGATGCCTGAGACCAATCCAACACAATCCATCACTTTCTAGGTCAAAGGAATATCTCCTACCTCGACTATAAAGGGCATTAAACTATCCACTATTGGGCCCTCTGAAGGTACCTGGAGGAGCTAATCCAATAAGGCTTACTTAAAGAGTACATCCTCACTCCCAAAGCAGCCTCTGGGCAACCAAACACTCAACTTTCTCGGGAACAACACTTGATCACCCAATATAAGGCGATCGATTGACTATTTAGTTCCAGATTACAGGGTGCACTTCCTTCCATTTCTTATTCTATGTACTCTACATTTGAAGAAAATATTATTTTATGCTCCTAACCATTGCAGTTAATCCATTCATGGTAATACATCCATCCACATGCTTCGCTGATGGGATTTCCCCCACTCGGAGGTGGCCACAAGACTACTCCATAAATGAGATTTTTCCCACTGAGAGTTAGTCCTCTGTTGATGAGATTTTTCCTACTTGAAGGACTCTGTTTGTGCACTCCACAAATGAGATTTTCCCCACTAGGAGGCATTAAGGTGGACATTCCTATGTGCTCTTGCTCGACCATCCTACGGGAGTCGAAACCCACCACTGATGAGAATGCTTCCACTCGGAGTCTCCCACTCTGCTGTACGGACTTTCCCCTCTTAGAGCCCCCATTTGATATTCAGCCTATTGGATTGCCCCCATTTGAGCACAAACACTAGCTGATTATTCACGTACATTGCATATTTTATGTCATATTTTCATATTTATTTTTATGTAAACTCTGCTATTTAATTGTTTAAATGCCTAATGGTGTTAATTGTAAATAATGGAGAAAGAGAAGAAAAAGCTCGATATATCCTAAATAAATAAGATTTTCAAGGATAAGATTCTCTAGTTCATGACTAACGAGGATATTCTGAAGATCCAACAGACTTAGAAGAAAGCTTATCAGAAGAAACAGAGACAATAGAATAGATGGGATCTCGTTCTCAAAGCGCTGATCCAACAGCCATAAAATTGCCGCAGAAATGCTGGATTTTTCGCGGCAATATTTTGACTGTTAGGTCAGCGATTTCGTTCACAGCCTCCACGTGCTATGGCCACTCCTCCCCTCCTATAAATATAGCACCAGAGAAGAGCAAGAGATGCAGAGTAGAGTTTAGGCTTAGGCTTTTACTTTAGATTTGGTTAAGATTTTATTTGTTAGTATACCAAAATGTAATCCTCATTGTTATTTTCTTTCTTTTGTTCTACCATAGTCCAGAAAAGAGAGAGAAGGAGAGTTGTAATTTGTAGTTGAAGTGACATCAAGGAATGATACAACTCTTGCAATTCGTCATCTCGATCTTATTTGGTATGTTAATGTTATTCATTTATTTCTCTTTTTCGTTTAAGTTTTATCATGTATAATTAAACCGTTTTTCTGGGCTCACTAGTCTCTACCCTCTTCTTATACTTTTGATCGATTTTGTGACCAATTGACTCATTCGTATGCCTGAATTCAAACCTTGCAATTGTGCGGGTGTTCTTGAAGGCACATGAGGATGGGAATTAGATTTTAACTTTCTCTTTAAAAACACAACTTTTAAAATCATTTTTATTCCATACATAATTTTTTAATGGTTTAACATTCGAATTTAAGAACGTGTTTAAAAGAAGTTATATTCTTCATTATCTTATTTGTTTCGCTTAGACATTTGCCGATGATCCAAATTGAGACACAAATCTTTCAAGATGTAAGTACGTAGTGAAGTTAGTAGAGTAGTGAGCCTAAATTTTTTTTTCTTTTATAAAATCGATTTTCTTTCCTCGTGTTTTTTTACCATTTTTTCAAAATCTCATTTTCTTTCTTTTTGCTTTCTTTAAAACCAACTTCCACTAAACCGCATTCTTTTCACTTTTTCTTTTTATTTTCAAAATAGAGAAACATAACTTGTTTTTGAAAAAGTATCAAAAAACTTGCATCGCATCCCTCCTTGTGGATCACGACCGCATAGTCACTTACTATAGTGGTAATATCAAGAAAACCAAAGCACAATCTTCAACTTTGAATTTCAAAACCTGCTTTTCTGTGCTCAATTTTCCCGATCAAATTTTGACGCCGTTGCTGGGAGGGAACGGTAAATAACAATTTTGTTCTCTGTTTCAGTGTATATGGATATTTTTCAAGAAATTAAAGGTTGCAAAAAACATATTATTGCCCTTTGTCTCTGCTCTTGAAAGTAGAGCACAGTAGCCCACTATTTAACCGCGTAAACACGGCCAAGTCGCGCAAACGCAGCAAAGTAGCAAGATTACTGAATCCGTTTTCTGCAGGGTCTGATGCACTGCAAAAATCTAGTTTCTGCTATCTTAATTTTTCTTGATATTTGTATTTGCTCACCGTTCCAAACTCAACATAAAATATTCCTTGTAATTGCTTAAAAATAGGTTAGACTTTGCATTTTAGGGCATTTGTCTAAATTTCGCTATTTTATCTATTACTGTTGAAGAGTGCTGGAGTAAAAGTATGTCTGCATTGCATTTAGCATAAAAATTATATTTTAGTGATATATATTGCTTGCGTGTTACTTTCTGGGAATGCACTCGCACGAAAATGATCTAAGAGCATAACCCATAAAACAAGATAAGGTGGGGGATTCATTACCTTTTCTTAGGCTAAAAACCATCTCCACTACACTGACTAACCAGCCAACTAAAAATCAACTAGAAGTTGGCCCTTGGAATATCTCAGACTCAATAGGAAATTGACCTTGAGAGAAAGTTGTTAGAATTTGACTCTAGTCTAATCGGTATCTAAGGTTGGGGATTAAGAGACAAAATATTCAAAAATCAGTGATTTGGCATAATTAAGGCCCGTTGCTCTACACGTATAATCCACTGAGTTTTGCCCCTACTAGACCGACTAACCTGTGTTCAGATTACTGCAATAACCCTCTTCTGAACAGTCAACCAGTTAGGAGTCATCTAGGTCTAAGCTTTACGCTAACATAGGCTTGATTTTTTTTCTTTTTGTTTGTTGTTTGTTTGTTTGTTTGTTTGTTTTTGTTATTTGTGAAATAGATTATAACCATAATTCTTTCTATGCTAATATGAATCCATTTTACACCTAGACCTCTTTTGACTCGGATATCTCCAACCCGGCTGTAAATAACATGAACCAACCAAATATGCCGGATTGATTTTATCCGACTCAATATAGTGCCCAATCCCAGAATTATGACCAAGATTGGAATAATTATCTCCACTCTTCATCCAGTCAACAGAGATACACTTCTCCCGAGTTACATTGTCAAACACAATCTTTCCAACCTCCAGCTTCACATACTCCTTATTAAGATCAACCCATAGAAGAAAAATCTAAATTGACTAAGAGTATAGAAGCATTGTTTGAGTCTCAAAATCACTTTCACGACATGATGGACTCACAATTTGCTCAAAACTTCTAAGACCAATATTCATACTCTCTTTTTCAAGTCCCACCGCAACAAGAAAAAGAACCGATTGACTTGAAAAATAGTATAGAAGCCATGATTCAGCCCCAAAATGGTTTCAACCAGTCCATCAACATGGCAGAATTAGAAACAAGTTAGTTGCTAAACACAATGATTGATAGGAATGAGGAAACTTTACCTAACAAATTTTTGACCATTACTGATTTCTCCAGCCATATTGATAAGAGCGAAGAATCATGGTGCCTTGGATGCTTTAACCATGATTCAATTCCATCACACTATCTTGAACTTGATCAATACCAAACTTTTGACAAATTGGCAAGTATTACTTCAATGAGATTGAACTTGAATATGAATGTGACCCGATCTTCAATTTTTTGATTCTATTCCAAATTTTGAATCAATGTTGCTTCTTGTATCCCTACCTAATTTGGACCATATTCTTGAGCCAATATTGATTTTCGTACCTGTAAATCTTGAACATGAATCACTGATCTCGTAAAGTCACATTCCTTTGATGGAAAATGAATGTAAAACTTAACTCTTTGATTTGGACTCAACTCTTGAATCAAACTTAACTCTTGAACCTTAACTTGATTTAAATCAACTCCCTGAGTCCGTATTGATTCCTGTACTTTTCACTTTTGAGCCCAAATCAACCATTTTACAGAATCACATTTCATTGTTGAATCAAGGTGTAGGACAATATAACTCCATGATGATTTACAAAGATTGGTCATTAACCGAGATGAGTGTCATGATAGGATCTTGCATGATCCTATTTAATTTGGGGTTATAAAAATTTTAACGAATGAGAGGTCAAAGGTGGGTTCTTACGAACTCAACATTCATTAGATTGGGCAACAACGTTTGCACCAATCAGACCGCCACCGAAACCACCACCTTGAGGTGATATTTTTTCTTCCTTCTCTGTTATTCATGCATATATGCATTTCATTCATACAATAAGGACAATGCATGAGATAGGTGGGGGGAGGGTTTTACTAACATATATTTTTCTTCTTTTTTATATAAATTAAAAAACTTTTTCTTTTTTTAAAAACTTTTTGAAGTGGGAAACAATATTTTGACCTATTTTTGCAAGAAAATTAAGTTAATCTTAAGGATTAGAGGAATCGTAATTAGAATTTCTTAATACTTAGTCAAAATAAGAGTATTTGTTTAATTCTAGATTTAAGAAGAAAATTGAAAAAGTGATTTGGTCTTGATTTTCATCTTGATGAAAATGCACTTTATACATGCACTTACACACTTAAGATTCAAAACAAAGACTCTTGTGTATTAAAAAAGAGAAAAAAAAGAAAAAATATATATATCAAAATTTTTTGATTAAGCTGGGTAATTGTGCCTCATAAAGCATAAGTATTCACGCCTAAAAGTTGTTCATATCATCAATAAAACCCTTAGTTCTATGGCCTTCCTTGCTTGAGTCCTTAAGTCCAATGGTGCTTTCTCACCCAGTGCCCTAAGACTGTCCGGTTTGGGAGTCACCAGCTAAAGACTCGTTACATGAGCAAATTAGAAAGTCTAATAAAACTAAGAGATAATATTGTCATATACATATTAATAAGATATAAGAGTAATAGTTGAAGAATCCTGAGTCACATATCACAGTCATAAAGATGCATATAATTTAGAGTAAAATAATATACTAAATGAAAAATATAGCTGGAATCCTTACCTTGATTGATAATAAGTTCTTGCAGACTAAATTTAGGAATGAATAGTTTGGTGATCCTATGATTTATAGATCACTTAATTTTTGTAAGAATTCTTCAAAGATTTTCTCTCTTTAAAAATGTGTTTTAACACTTTGTTTTACTTTCTTTTATGAAAATTGTGAGTGTAATCTACTGATAATTCTCAACAAATTATAACTCCTCCTCTAGGAAAAACCTAGAAGTTTAAAGGCTTGTTGTACATGCTCACTGCAGTCGCCTGACCTGCGAAAGTGGCTCAATAATCTCTTAGTCTTTTAATTTTTGCTCGAGGACGAGCAAAAGATAGGTGTGGGGGTGTGATTATTCACGAACATTGCATGTTTTATGTTACATTTTCATATTTATTTTTATTTAAACTCTGCTATTTAATTTTTTAATTGTCTAATGGCGTGCAGGTTGTAAATAATAGAGAAAAAGAAGAAAAAACCCGATATATCCTAAATAAATCGGAGGATAAGATTCTCTAGTTCAAGATTAATAAGGATATACTGAAGATCCAACAGACTTAGAAGCAGTCATATCAGAAGAAATAGAGACAACAGAACAAAGGAGATCTCGCGCTCAAAGCGCTGATCCAACGACCATAAAATTACCGCGGAAACACTGGAGTTTCGCATTAATATTTTGACCATTGGGTCAGTGATTTTGTTCACATCTTCCATGTGCTTTGGTCACTCCTATCCTCCTATAAATACAACACCAGAATAGAGCAAATGACGCATAATAGAGTTTAGGTTTTGGTTTTTACTTCAGATTTAGGTTAGGATTTTGTTAGTTAGTATATCAAAATATAATCTTCATTATTTTCTTTCTTTTGTTCTACCTTAGTCCAGAAAAGAGAGACAAAAGGAGATTTGTAATTTGTAATTGAAGTGACAACAAGAAATGATTCAACTCTTGCAATTCATCATCTCGATTCTATTTGGTATGTCAATGTTATTCATTTATTTCTCTTTTCATTTAAGTTGTGGCATGTATAACTAAAACCATTTTCTGAGATCATTAGTCTCTACCCTCTTCTTCTACTTTTGGTCGATTTTGTGACTAATTGACTCATTGTATGTCTTAATTCAAGCCTTGCAATTATGGGGGTGTTCTTGAAGGCACATAAGGATGGGTATTGGATTTTTACTTTCTCTTTAAAAAAAATAACTTTTTTGAAATCATTTTTATTCCATACTTGATTTTCTTAATGGTTTAACATTTGAATTTATGAACGGTGTTTAAAAGAAGTTACATTCTTCACAATCTTATTTGTTTGCTTGGATACTTGCCGATGATCCAAACTGAGGCATGAATCTTTCAAGATGTAAGTACGTAGTAGAGTTAGTAGATTAGCGAACCTAAATTTTCTTTTATTTTATAAAACTAATTTTCTTCCCTCGTGTTTTTTTATCATTTTCCCAAAACCCTAGTTTTCTTTATGTTTATTTTCTTGAAACCCAATTTTCACCAAACTGTATTCTTTTCACTTTTATATTTTCAAAATAGAGAGACATAACTTGTTTTTGAAAAAGTATCGAAACGCTTGCATCGCATCCCTCCTTGTGGATCATGACCCAGATAGCCACTTGTTATAGCAGTATTATCGAGAGATTCAAAGCACAACCTTCAACTCTAAATTTCAAAACCTGTTTTCTGTGCTTGGTTTTTCTTAATCACTAGCCTACGGGCTCCCCTCATCTGAACCTATAGGCAGATGAACCCCGACAGTTTCCTTCTACTAGGTTCCTTTCATATTCCGATGCAGGGAATACCCCTGCTGAGAGCTTTCATATTCTGATGATGGAATTGCCCCCACTCGGGAGACAGCTCCGCACAAAGATCAACTCTATTGCTGGGTTTATTTCTACTCGAAGGTACCGGATCGTCACTGCATGTAGGGGCCCTGACCTAGAACAGACGCGTCCAATCCATTGCTGGGTAACATCCCCACTTAAGGCCACTTTTTTGCATGTCTAATGACTAGCACGTCGGGACCAGAGTTCCCCACTGGAAGGTGGCAACACAGACTTTCCTTCCGGCATCCATGACCTTCTGCTATGAGATTCTCCCAACTCGGAGTCTAGACTCTGCTGCAGATATTTTCCCCTCTCAGGGTTCCGGCTTCGCAGCTCCATTGATGGATTTTCCCTCCTCGAAAGCTAATATGAACCCAACTTTGCAGCTGGGATTTTCCCCACTCAGACGAAACATTTGCAGGTACCGTAGATAAGATTTCTCCTGACTCAGAGACTGTGTCATTTTCCTTCCTGACCACTCTCAAGTTCTTTTAGGACAAAATTTTTGAAAAGTTGGTCAACCCTCCGCAGAGCAGCCAATTCCGAATAAACCAACAATTGAAAACACAGGCAAGATTAAAACAATTACTCTCATTTTCATTCATACACAAATTTTATTTCAAATATTTCCATTACAAATCCTTTCAACATTATGTGATTACATCTAACAAGCAATACAATATCACACTATATTTCTGTAAGTTTTTGAAGAGAAATATGATACATCCTCAGTCCCGACGTCCATATTGAAAAGCTTTTTCAAAAATGGATGTCCGCAACAGCATCCATGAGATGATTCTCGAACCAGCAATCCCCTACTCCCTCCAACCAATCTTCCAAATGATGATACTGAGGATTTCCAGGAAGCCAATGATACCAAGAACTCTCAGGAAGTCATCCAAAGCTGAAAGTCGAAGTGAAGATGGTCAGACATGTAAGATGGCAGTGGAATCAGAGTCACCACCACCTTCACCTGGTGCAACCCCCACTCCTACCTCAGCACGCCATCAGGAATGAAAAACTCCAAACGCCAACTAGAGCATTGGACCAATCTGATCAGGGACCAGACGAATAGACAAGATTGAAGTAAGAATCTTGTTTATCCTTCCTGGTAGCAGGGCCTTGTCATAAAGGCTGATGTTTCTCGACAAGACCATTGCAAAGACTGACATTTCATGATAGCTAAACTTCTGAATATCAAGAGTGCAACAATTATTTTCATCCTTTCTCTTTTTTTCTCCACTAGACGAAGAAGAAGAAAGACATTGCAATCAATCGGAACAAGAAATTTGGGGCAAGAAATTCTTTAGAAGATGAGCAGAATTCATCTCAAAGATCCACCTATTTATAAATGGAGAAGCCAGAGCATTCCCTATTCGATTTCTCAAATTCCCAAGAAGTCAGTCCACGTTCCAAGATTTTTGGCATGTCAACTCAGCAGTCCTGAGAATTTTGGCATGTCGCAACAACCGGAAATCAACTGCCGCTACTGCATGATCTCATTCATCATGACTATAAGAACTTGTTCATTCATTAATTTGCAAGTAATCCTTCAACCACGGTGCGTCCAGAACAAGTTTCAAAGAGACACAATAATGAGTCAGATCCTCGCCTGAATCAACCTCCAAAAGAGTTCAGAATATGAAAAGGCACCTAACTTCTCTCTTACGAAGTACAGAGGATACACTGGCTACTCAGAGTGTTGGAACTTAGATTTTGATGATAACAAACTTATGACTATATACACACATATATATCCTCACATTTGTGATGCAGGTTTAATGGAGCTCAAATTGAAGTGATATTACTGAGTTCTTGCAGCATAATATAATACAAGGATATTTATTATTTTGTGTATTTTTCTTTATTTTTAGAAGATTGTTAAAAATCTTGATCACACACACAAAATAGTATAGTCGACTCATCCCCTTCTATAGTCGACTAATATGTCCTATAGTCGACTTACTATCTTCTATAGTCGACTAAGTATGCTCACAGAAAGTTATTTGTTCTCTGATTTTCAACTGTACTCAAGTTAGTCGACTAACCCTTTAATATAGTTGACTAGTTTCAGTTTTCAGAGACATATCAGTCTGTGTGAGTTCAATATAGTCAACTTGGTCTTTAAATTAGTCGACTAACCCAGGCAAAATTTCATATACTAGTCGACTAATCCTATACCCTAATCGACTAAGTTCAATTTCTGACTGTTATTCAATTTTGATATTCTGGTGTTTTTTTCTAACAATTTGATTTTCAAATTTAAGTTGATAACTTCCCTAACTAACCATTGTTTTCACCTATAAATAGAGATGTTAACCTTGGATGAATTCTCCAATTCAGATCATTAGTTTTCTATCCAAAACTCTGTTAAAAAATTCTATTTTTCAGAAAACTATTTTTCACTTTCTTTCTTCATATAATTTTGAATCCCTTGTGAAGAATTCAGAGAGTCCTCATATAATATACCTTATTCACAATCACATACAAGTTTTAAGGCTTATAGGCTATAAGCTACATTGTATTCCATTAAAAAAAGTGTCTTCTTGGTGTAAAGAATAATTGTACAGATTTGACGAAGGGTATTTTGTCAAGTGGTGTAAAGAAGTTGATTTTGGGGTGTATCAAAATCAGGATAAGAAAAATCTCAACCGGGTTGCTTGGGGACTGGACGTAGGTCACAAAAATTAAATCAGGATAAAATCTCTCGTGTTTGCATTTGCATTTTTTTGAATTTTTTCTGTGCATTTTACTTTCTTGAAGTAGTTTACTTTTTGTTATTAAAAGTTTATAAACACTATTCATATCCTTTTTTAGTGTTTGTGTTTTCTTATTTATAGATCCTACACTTAATATCAGAGTAGTGTTCAAGGATGGTAACAGAGTTTCCTTCATCATAATTCAAGGAAGGACATTCTACACAACGTCCTGATGGATCAAACTACAATTACTGGAACTATAGAATGAAGATCTACTTGCAATCACTCAACTATGAACAGTAGAATATAGTGGAAACACCATATGCCAAGCGTACCACCAAATATGATGCTTGGAGTGAAGAGCAAAAGAAGTCTGTCAATCTTGATGCCAAAGCAATGAACGCACTTTTCTGTGCTTTGAACAAAGAAGAATTCAATCATGTGTCAACGGCCAGATCTGTAAATCAAATATGATAAATCTTATAGGTAACACATGAAGGTACCAATATAGTTAAAGAATCTAAAATCTCTATTCTTATTTAGAAGTTTGAACTCTTCAAAATGAAAGAGAATGAAACCATTACAAAAATGGTTACAAGGTTCACTAGCATTACAAATTTCTTAGTAACCCTTGGAAAGGAATACACTCAAGTTCAAAAAGTTAGAAAGATTCTCTCTGCACTTACATCAGATTGGGAGAAAAAAACTACTGCAATAGAAGAAGCAAATGACCTCTTAACAATGTCATTAGAAAACTTTATTGGTAATTTAATGACATATGAAGTTTAACTTGAAGATAGGAAGGAGGATGAACAACAGCTTCAATCCAAGAAGAAAGTACTTAGCTTCATACATCCTCAGATTTGTACAATTGAGATGATGATGAAGAGGAAATGGCGATGATCTCAAGAAAATTTAGGAAGTTCTTGAACCAATGTAAGTTTAATCCTCTTTGTTTTAAGTGTAATAAACCAGGTCATATAAAGAAGGATTGCCCATTGCTAAAACACAAAGGGAACTTCAAGAATTTCAACAAATTCAACAAAAAGAAGAAAGATTATCAGGCAACTTGGGAGGATAGTGATTCATCTTTCTCTGATGAAGAAGAAGCCACTGAAACTGCTAATGTCTGTTGTATGGCTCAAGAAGATGAGGTACAAAAGTATGCTAAATTATTGGATGCATTTAATGAACTATATGTTGATTTTAAGAACGAAAAGATTAAAAATAATGTTTTAATAAAAGAAAATAAAAGACTCAACAAAGATAATTCACTTCATATTTCTCAAATGTCTTCCTTAAATTCTCAAACATCTAATTTTGAAAAAGTTATTTCATTTTTAAAAAAAGATAATGAGGATTTCTTAAAAGAGAATGCTTTGCTTAAAAGAGAAACTGTTTCTTTAAATTCTAGAATTTCTATTTTAGATAATGAAATGACAAGTTTCAAAATTAAATATAAAGAAATTTTGAAAAATGTGATAAAATTTGATAAGGAAAAAAACTTAAATGATTTATTGTCTTATCAAAAGATTTCAAATAATCATTTTGGTCTTAGATTTTCAAGAGATAAATTTAAACAACTTACACATGTTTATAAAAAGTATAATTATGTTACATATAATTCTTTTGTTAAGAAAAATATTAATACTGTTTCAAAATGATCTAGGTATATATATATGGATTCCTAAAAATCTAAATATTGTGGATAAAAAAGCCTATATTGCATCATATACACATCAAGTTTGTAATTCTTGTAATTATATTTATACTAACAGATGGACACCAAATTCAAATTGGGTTTGAGTTCCTAAAGGCTAATCTTTTTCAGACCCTGTCTGATGGGTACCATATAAAATGTTTTATCTTATAGGTACCTTATATTGAAAAGTGGATACTTGATAGCAGTTATTCCAAACACTTGGTAATGCAAAATATAATGTATCATATATGTATGTCATGATGTATTTTATGGGGGAACATTTGTTATATATATATGCTATATCTGTTCTCTGCAGGGAGAGTTTCTTTGTAGGGGGAGTTTGTGCATACACTGTTTGTCATCATAAAAAGGGGGAGAATGTTGAAACTTAGATTTTGATGATAACAAACTCATGACTATATGCACATATATATATCCTTACATTTGTGATGCAGGATTATTGGAGCTCAAATTGAAGTGATATTACTGAGTTCTTGCAACACAAGATTATACAAGGATATTTATCATTTTTGTGTATTTTTTCTTTATTTTTGGAAGATTGGTAAAAGTCTTGAGCACACACACAAAATAGTTTTACAGTTGACTCATCTCCTTATATAGTCGACTAATATGTCCTATAGTCGGCTTACTATTTTCTATAGTCGATAAGTATGCTCACAGAAAGTTATCTATTCTTTGGTTTTCAACTGTACTCAGAATAGTCGACTAACCTTTAATATAGTCGACTAGTTTCAGTTTTCAGAGACTTATCAGTCTGTGTCAATTCAATATAGTCGACTTGGTCTTTAAGTTAGTCGACTTACTCAGGTAAAATTTCATATACTAGTCTACTAATCCTATACCCTAGTTGACTAAGTTCAATTTCTGACTGTTATTCAGTTTTGATATTCTGATGTTTTTTCAACGTTTTGATTTACAAATTTGAGTTGACAACTTCCCTAACTGACTATTGTTTTCACCTATAAATAGGAATGTTGTCCTTAGATGAATTCACCAATTTAGATCATTAGTTTTTTTTCCAAAAATCTGTTAAAAAATTCTGTTTTTCAGAAAACTATTTCCACTTTCTGTTCTTCATACAATTCTAAATCCCTTGTGAAGAATTCTGAGAGTCCTCCTATAAGATATCTTGTTCACAATCACATACAAATTTCAAGGCTTATAGGTTACATTGTATTCCATCAAAGAAAATGTCTTCTTGGTGTAAAGAAGAGTTGTACAAATTTGACGAAGGGTGTTTTGTCAAGTGGTATACTGGAGTTGATTTTGGGGTATATCAAAATCAGGATAAGGAAAATCTCAAGCGGGTTGCCTGGGGACCGGACGTAGGTCACAAGGACCGAATCAGGATAAAATCTCTCGTGTTTGCGTTTGTATTTTTCTGAGATTTATTCTGTGCATTTTATTTTCCTGCAAGTAGTTTACTTTTTGTTATTAAAAGTTTATAAACACTATTCATCTCTTTTTTTAGTGTTTGTGTTACCTAGTTTATAGATCCTACATAGAGGAGTCATTATTCTAGAAGATTGAATTATTCCGCTCTCCTCCTTCTCTCAGAGATGCCGAGAAGGAGGAGCCGGAGGGGCATCTGTATTATCAGATTTTTTTTATCTTCATCAGGATCGTAACATATGTTCCATTTCATTAGAAGCATCCCAAACAAGTAACAAACTCAGCATACTAGCAGGCCCATTGTAGGCCCAAAAAGAAAGTCTGAGCATCTTCCCAAAGCCAAGAAAGGTCGAGCATCTTCTCGAGATCGCTCTTCCTTTCGAGCACACTAAACTGTTCCCGAGGTAGCTCCTCCTTCTGAGGATACCTTCGCCCCGAGAACTCTCATGCTCCCAACCGTCCCGAGGTCCACTCCTTTTAGAGATTTTTGCTCCGAGCAAGATAGCTACAGTAACCGCCTTCCTTGATTTCCATCTACAAATAGCTACAGTAATATGTCTCCTTGATCTCTACTTTAAAATAGCTACAGTAACATGCCTCTTTGATCTCTGTCCACAAATAGCTACATTAACAGGCTTTCTTGATTTTTGCCTGTAGATATGCAACCTGACTTCTCCACGTTCATAACATCCTAGGCAGTTTGGGCTGGGCATGTTTTTTTGAAAATTCCCAACAATCAAGCGCCCAGAATCGCAGCCATTATAACAACTCCGCACATGAAGATCGTGACAGTTACGCCAATCTCGCAAGCATTCCATCTGCCTCTAGTCGAATAATTCAGTACAAATAGACATTCTCCTCCAATGAGAGTGGGAATGGAACCCTAGAGAATTACACTGGTAATATAGTGTTGAGAACTCCTTGTAATCTCTTTAGTTTCATGAAATCTCTCTCTTTCACTGTTTGCTTCATGGTTTTTCTCTCCTCAAGTTTTTCACGTAATTCTCTGGTGTTTGCGTCTAATTTACATTCCTATTCACAATTTGAATGTAGATAAATTTCCCAAGAAATTTACCTCTACACCTACGAATTATGTCATCTCTCCATCCCCATGCATATCGTTGTTTTCTTCTCTCATATCTTGAGTGTCATCTCTTGAGTTCTCCTATTTGTTCTTGTTTTCTAAACCTTTTGTTGGCCCAAAGGCCCATCACTCTAGTTTTGATGATGATTAATTCATGTAATTATCGTACTAATGAGCTTGTTTTTAAATAGTTTTAGATATTTGATCAAGATTTTAGTCGGTGTTTAGCTTCAAAGAAAGATTCAAAGTCAAGTTTTGAAGGTAGTACGTGTTGATTCAAAAGCTCGCGTATCAAGATCGCATCAAGTACTCAAAGAGGAGTCTAGCTCATGAATCAAGATTTGGACCAAGTCAAGATGAAGAGAAGATTTTCAAAGAGAAGATTTTCAAGACTTGTGTCATGTTTGTAAGTGTTAAGATTTTTATTTTAGACAAGATGTAAAGGATAGATTAGTTGTGAATTGCTCAAGCTCTCATATACCCACACACAATCATAAGAATAATTTTGATTTTAGAAAATACATGTTTTGGTTTTGAGTTTCAAAGAAGATATCTTAATGTTTCATGAATAGAGTTCTTCAAAACAAGTTTACATATTTTATATGTGTTTTGGATTTCATCCATACACATTGATGGTTTAAAAGTTTAGAAAAATATATTTGATGTATCTATATCATGTGTTTAAGTTTTGTTTAAGTCAAAACTTATTTTAGAGCTTAATTGTCAAATACATAGATATTTCATTTTATATGCGTATTAGATCATATCCATACACACTATGATTCAAATGAGTTTTAATATCTTGTTTTTGTATTTGAACAAGTTTTGAAAAATAGATTTTTTCATTTGAAAGTTGTTTTTGAAAAATACGGGTTTTAGTTAAAAGCTTAATTTCTATATCACAAAAATAGTTCAAAAAGTTTATAATATGTGTTGATTTTTTATCACACATATTTGTACTTCAAAGTATTTCAATGAACTTATTTTTGTGAATTTTATGTGATTTTATAGGATTTTATAGGATATTAAAAGATTAAGTTTTAAATTCCTTAAAACCACACCTGGGCTTCTGGCAGTCAACCGATCGGTCGATAGAACCAGAAGTCGGTCGACCAAGTGGTTGACCGATGTGCATAGGCAACATGCACAAGCCTAGCTTGAGGGCAGGTTGACCAGGTGGTTGACCGATCCAGAGAGCTTGCTCTCTAGATCTGGGCCTAGTCGATTGAGCGGTCGACCGACCAAGAGAGCAATGCTCTCTGGTTCTTGCTTCCGTCGACCGTCCGGTCGACCGACAGGTCAAGACCTGGGTGCAGTCAACCGGGCAATCGACCGGCAACCCCAACGGTCATAAATGTTAACCGTTGGCTAGTCGACTGACCGGTCAACCGACAGGCCAATCTGGCCTATAACTGCTAGTTTTCTGATGCTCTATAAAAGAATGTTTTGGCCAGATTTTTGGGTAAGATTTTTAAGTTATTTTCTAGAGCTTTTCTCCAGAGTTTCTAAGCAAGGTTTTAGAGCTTTCAGTTTTTAATTAAAAGAAGTTTTTCAAGAGTGAAACTCTTGATTTACATCAAAAGCTTTCTTGAATTTTTCATCTCCAAATCTATCCAAGTTTTTCTCACACAAGCTTGAGCTTTTCATTGTCATATCTATCTTATAGGAGCTTTGTTAGTGAGAGTTGTTTTGTGATCAATAGAAGTGATCACAAGTGTTCCACCCCCTTTTATTAGAGAGTGTTATAGAGGTGCGGCCTTGGTGAACTTATGAGTTCGTATTGTGTTGTTCTTGCGGGAAAAAGTGAGGGACTTGTGAGTCCAAGAGTTTTAGTGTGAACTCGTTGTAGGTGTTGCGGTACCGAGCGATCTTGCGGGATCAATTTTAATGAAAATTCTTCATAGTGTTGAAGGCGGGGATATAGAGCAAGTGTGCTCGAAGCTCAAAACAAATCTCCCATGTTTATGATTGCTCATCTCTCTCTCTCTTTCTCACTTATCTTTATATCTTGCATGTGCTTATTATTTATATATTTTACTTGCTTGGTATTCCTTGTGCTTAATTGATATATGCTTGGGATTGTTTGCTCACACTTGTATTCAACCAAGAGAGCCATAGTGACACTTTAACTCTAAATATAGAAAAATCTTGAGGAGATAGTCCAGAACCTTTCACCGGAATTTGACTGCACTCTTTAGTTATACATTGTGTATTTGCGTTATAGTTTTTAGTTTACATAATTAGTTTTTAATTCCGCATTAATTTTGTATTAGATTAGCTTGTCACCTATTCACCCCCTCTAGGTGAATTATAATTGGTATCAGAGCTTGGTGCTCTTGATTTGGGTCTAACAATCTTGAGTTAAAGATCCTCATATAGCTAATCACAATATTTGCATACACACACATATAGATTTCATGTCACCTCTTATGTTCGACATTCTTAACCTCCAAAATTGGGAAGTTAAGATGTCCATGTATCTCAATGCCCTAAGAATTCATGTTTATTTTACCACTATTAATGATTCATATTTTTTAAATGGCAAACATTTAGAGGCTAATGCCAAAGCCATCCATGCTTTAAAGTCTACCCTAAATAATGAATATCTATCTAGGGTTTCTAAGTTTGATTCGACTTTTATAGTTTGAAACACACTTGTCTCCCTTGGTGAACAAAAGCAATACTATATGGGGAGTGACTCGGATGATGAAAGTGATGCTTCCAACATGTGCTATATTGTCTAAGGGGATGACCTCCTTGAGGTAAATTCTGAATCTGAGCTTGATGAAGATGTTGACATGCCATATGATGAGCTTGGTTTATTTTGTCAACAACTTCTTAAAAAGTATGAATTGTTAAAAATAGAAAACAAAAGTTTGAAAAATAAAATGATTTGGTTTCAAATGAAAAGGATTCTTTTAAAATTAAATTTGAAATTGTTTCAAAAGAAAATGAAGTTTTGAAAAACCAAGTTATTTTAATTGAAAAAGAAAAGGAGATTGCTTTAAAGAAAAAGAACTCTTTGAAAAAGAAAATTATTTTAAAAGAAAAAAATGTTTCTAAAAAGAAAATAAATTTTGTTTCTCATGTTTCTTCTTCCAAGATTGAAAAAGATATTATTTCATTGAAGAAGAATATTGATTATTTGGGCTCCACTTTAAGCCAATGTGCATTTAATCACAACAAGTTGGAATCTATGAAACAAATTTCACACATGCATGTACATACCCCATGGCATACACATGTACACCATGCCACACCACTCACATGTATGCTAGAGTATACAAATGTACACATTGTGACAAAGGCCATCTTGTAAGATTTTATTTTGATAGAATAAATTCTATAAATTTTTCAAATAAAAAATGTTTGGGTGCCTTATGTTGCTAACCCCCGTGGACTCAAAAAGATATGGTACCAAAATTCTCACCTCCTGTTTTTGATGTAGGTGTAGGCTCTCACAAAATGTGAGAGGGTTGGTTCCTTGATTGTGGATGCATGTGGAGCTTGATAGCATACCAAATTGATGCATCACTATCAAGGATGTTTGGTGGGAGGACCACCATGTTTTGGAGACCTAGAGATTGGTTCATATGGTTTGGTAACTATCTCTAACTTCTATTTTTGTTTACATGCTTTTTATCATTGATTGTTAGCATGTTTTGGTTTTAGTGCTCATTATGTTAAATGCAATGTTATTAGACATGCGATATACATAGATAGTCTTTAAGATACACCCATCTTTATATGAATTCATACTTTTGTGTTCTCATTTAGTTTAACGACTATGTATATACTAGTTCTAATACACGTGCATTTAGCCTAATGATCTTTTGTTTTATGCTTCATGTGGTGATTACTTGTTTAGATGTAGTTTCCGTTAAAACTTGTGTTTATACTTGTGCAAGTAGTGAGCAACACTTTATTATTATGTGTTTGTACACATTGCTCATTTGTACTCATTACATGTACTTGTATAACCTAGTTTTGATGATTCTTACATTTATACTTATTTTTCCTATTTTAGTATATGTTTAGCTTCATGTATATGTTAATTTTGTCTAAAACTAATAGATATATATATGTATATCCTTGTGTCACTTGCCTTCATGCAAAATTCTATTATGGACTCGTTTATATTTGGGATATGTATGTATACTTTTAGTTTCGACAAAACTTACATATACCTTGAAGTTTATTTAATTTTGATGATTTTCATATTTTTGATAAAAGAACTTCATGTTTTTATTCCTTACTTGAAGGATTTCGTACTAGTTTCAAAATTATCTTAAAACTAGTTTCGTTATTCTTCAATATGGTAGTGTTTTTTCAAACTATGCTAAAATGATTTTCAACTCTTATTTTTGAAAACTCCTACCATCAAAGAGCGGTTGGATGGGCGACCATGCCTTGTGTGCCTTATTGAAAATATATTTAACATGTGTATGATAAGGGTGGATGATATGAGTTATAAACATAATTTTCATGGTATTTTATTTTTGTATACTCATACTTATTTTCTATATGTGTATGCATCCAATTTCAAGTGGTACTTCTATTTTTTTCATACATACATATATATGATTTTAATTATGTTTATTTTACATGTCCATACATATTATAAAGCTCAAACTATTTATGCTAAGCTTGACTTAATTCTAAATGTTAACTGGTATCTTATTAAGCTTATGCATTGATTTTATTGGTATTTCAAAAAGAGTAGGAAAATTTGAAAGTACACCTAGAGGGGGGGTGAATAGGTGTACGGCTAATCTATGAACAATAATGCGGAAATTAAAACTTAATTGCAACACACTTAGTGTAACCAACGAGTGTAGCCGAATTCCCGGTGAAGGGCTCTGGACTAACTCCTCTTGATTCCTCCGAATAAGAGTTGAGGTGCTATATGAAGCTCTCGTGGTTAAGCACAAGTGAGGCACACAAACAAACCAAGCATGTATATGATATGACAATATGAATCAATGCACAATGTAAGAGAGAGAGAGTTAGAGAAAGTGGATCAATCGCAAACACCAAGATATGTTTCGAGGTCGAGCACACAGCTCTACGTTCCCACCTTCACACAGAAGGATTTCCACTATCCGTCCACACAGGACTTCCCACACAGGGAACCTCACTGAGGATTTGGGGCAATTACAATAACCGGGAGTACACAACTCCTCTCTCAACGAATACAACCTCTCACTAGAGGCAAGGCACAACAAATCACCTCTACACTTAGAGGGATAGGCACAAAGCCACTCAAACAATAATCACCTCACACTTGAGGGATTCCAACACAATCTCCACCCTCACTAGAGGGAGCCAAATACCACTTCCACTATCACCTCACACTTGAGGGATAACAACTCAATCACCTCTCACTAGAGGGATATCACAATAAATGGAAGTTTACAACTTGGTGGTCTATCTCAGCCACAAACCAAATCTTTTCTCACAAATCAAGATCCTAATAGATAGATAGAAGATAAGCTCAAGTGTGAGAAATCAAGGTGATTGGAAATCAAAAACACAAAGAAAAACTCTAGGGAAAAACTCTAGATAGAAATGCAAATGAAGATCAAATCAATTCCTAAAGAATTTTCTTTTCAATGATTTTCCAACCCTTTTAAAACAAAATAAAGATCAAATCTTTAAAGCCAAAAACTCTTTTAAAAACTTGCTTTAAAACACTTGAGAATGGGAGAAATTTTGCTCTTGTAAAACTTATTGAAAACCAACTTCAAATGGGGTATTTATAACCCCCATAAAAATTCTGACCGTTGGCAGACAAAGAGGTCAAAAATGACCTTCCGGTCGACTGGCCAATGGTCAAATTTCTGACCGTTGAGCCTGCCGGTCGACCGCCCGATCGACCGTGCCCAGAACCAGAGAGCAACGGCTCTCTGGCCGGTTGACCGCCCGGTCGACCGGGCCAACCCGAGAGTGGGTTGACTTCAGTCGGTCGACCGCTCAGTCGACCGGCCAAGCAAGCTGGCCTGCGTGCACGTCCTTGTGCACGTCGGTCGACCGGTCCGGTCGACCGCCAGAGTCTGGCAGGGCAATTTTCAGAACTTAAAACTTGGGTTTTAACTTAAATAAAATCCCAATAAAATCTCTAAAATTCTACAAAAATAGTTTCAGTATTATACTTTGATAAACAAACATATTTGAGTAAAATCAAATAATGTTACAAACATTTTGAACCATTTTTGTAACTTACAAATTTTGCCGAAAACCAAAATCCGTATTTTCCAAAACTTGGATTTTTGAAATGAAAAATCGTTTTGTCCAAAACTCATCCAACAACAAAAACATGATATTGAAACAACTTTGAAGCATATAGTATATGGATATAATCCAATATACATGAAAGATATATATATCAATATTTTTGACTTTAAATCCAAAAATAAGTTTTGTTTAAATACAAAACTCAAATACATGAATAGGTTATCAAAATAAGTTTTTCTAAGAATATGAAGCATACATGTATATAGATCAAATCTAATATACATTAAACCATGTAAACTTGTTTTGATTCTATCTATTCATGAAAACCAAGATCGGTTAAACCAAAAATCGAAAACCAAAACATGAAACTTAAAACAAGTGTGTGTGTTGTGAACTTGAGCATATCACACTATCTAATCTTTAACAAGGGATCTAAACAAACTATTCTAAAACAAACCGAGGTCTTCTTGTAGAACGCCGTCTCCAAGTCGACTCGATCCAAACGCGATCCAACGAGCTTGACTCCAACCGAGTGCTAGATATGAACTTGACGCTCGAGTTCTTGAATCACCATGTGAAAGCTCCAAAACACCTTTGTTGAAGCTAATCACCTACTAATATCTTGGTTAAATATCTGAAACTAAATATCACAAGATTATTAGTAACTATAACTACTTGAGTTAATCATCATCAAAATTAGAGTGGAAGGCCTCTGGGCCAACAATCTCCCCCTTTTTGATGATGACAAAACTCATGGAGTTATATATGTATGGATTAAAGTTAAGCTTCAAAGAAGCTCCCCCTTAACTCATGCATAGCAATAAATAATAAGATATGTAATGAATGCTTAAACATGAATATGCATAAACATGCATAAAACAAAGAAATAAACGTGCTCTTGATACCAAATTTTAAAATAAACATGTTCTAAAAGAATTACTCTTGATATCAATAAAAATTTCAATAAAAGCTCTTGATACCAATCAAATAAAAAACTCTTGATACTAGCAAAACAAAAGCTCTTGATACCAACAAAACAAAACAATAAAATATGTTTTTGATATCAATAATATTTACCAATAATATCTATGCTCTTGATACCAATATCTTTTGATACCAATAACAAACCAATATCAACAAACATAAAACAAATGTTTTTAATAAAAACTTTAAACATGCATATATTACTAAAATACTTCTCCCCCTTTTTTGTCAATCATCAACAAAGGGGTTAAAGAAAACATGTTCTCCCCCTTTTTGTCAGAAACAAAAGAATCAACAAAGGGGTACAAATAAAAGATACCAATTGAAAGATATATCAATTTAGCATGAAGGTATACAAAGAAACATCATGATATCAATTTAAGATACCAATAGAAAATAAACAAAACATATAGGTAATCTTGATAACAAAAAAAGAATAATATCAATTTAATATTTTTGATACCAATATTGAAAATGAAACAAATACCAATTGAAAATACCAATTGAAAGTATTTTTCATTAAGAGCGTATGATACCAAAAAAAATCAATATCAATTTTCAATCATTTTTCAACATAAAGTGTGGGAGTAAGATACCAAATGTAAACAAAACAAATTGAAAGGTTAAATATAAATTTTCTCCCCCTTTATGAAATACCAAACAAAATGATGCATAAGCTTGTATAAGATACCAATTTAAATAATTGTCATTAAGGACTAAATCAAGCTTAGCATGGTAAAATTTGTGCTCAAAGATATAGAGATATAGTAAGCACAATCAAAACAAATATATATATATATATATATATATATATATATATATATATATATATATATATATATATATATATATATATTATATATATATATATATATATATAGTATACAAAAAGAGTGTCAAAAGTGATACCAATTTGAAAAGATACAATGATATCAATTGAAACTATAATGAGAATCAAGTGTATAACTCATACTTCCTACCACCCATTTCATGCACATGTTTTAAATAGATTTTCAATTAAAGACCATACAAGGCATGGTCGCCCAACCAATCACCCTTAAATGGGTAGGGGTTTTCAAAAATAAATTTGAAAATAATATAACACGTTTGAAAACTCTACCATATGAAGAATACGAACTAGTTATATGAAAAATTTGTAAATTAGTACGAAATCCTTTAAGCAAGGAATAAAACAAGAATATATTCCATAAAACATGAAAATTACTAAACCAATGTCACTCAAAATCTATATAGCACATATAATACTCATGAAAACAAAATCATGAGAAAACATCAAATAATATGAGTGTACAAGTTTTGTGAAAGACATAGTCATGGAAATAGGCAATTTGGCTCAATATGAAATTCCTTAAAACATGAAAATCATCTAAATAATTTAATCTTCAAGGCATATGTATGTCTTGTACAAACTAAAGTATACTTACATATCCAAACATAAGTGAGTCCACAAAAGTATATGCATGAAGGCAAGTGGCTCATGGATGTATATGCATAACTAATAGTTTAGCCAAAATAGACATATACATGAAGTTAAACATACACATGAAAAACATGTACAAAATGGGAATACAAGTCAAAATATATGAATCATCAAAACTAGACTATACTAGTACATCTAATGGGTACAAATGAGCATTCAAGCACAAACATATAATAATCTATTTGTAGCTCACTAGTTGTACAAGTATATATCCAAGTTTTAATGAAAACTAACATCTAAATATGTAATCAAAACATGAAGCATAGAAATCAAAACAAAACTCATATGATCATTATGTAAATGAACATGCATAAGATCTAGGACATATATGATTGGTAGTGAAAAGTGCATTTTTATAAATACATTTACCATCACATTTTCATATTTATTCCTATAATTTTGCACATTTACTAATATTTTATGATTTATTGTGTGCAGGCCTCGAAATATTAAAATAAAGAAATAAAGCTTAAAAAGAAGCCCAAAAGCCCATATTCAAGCCCAATGTAAAAAGTGCCAATATTAGTTGTTAAAATTGCAAATACACAAGGGCCAAAGTTGCAAATACAAAGAAGAGGGAAGGATAGACTTCTATTCAACTCTAAACACTTGCAGGATGAGGATAAAAGCCAAAGAAGGATAGCAAATTTCGTTTAAAGGATATGGGAAGATTTGAGATCTAGGGTAACTTGCTTCCCAAGTTATCTCGAAACCCCAAGATGAAGAGCCAGGATGCAGCTTCGAGAAGAAAACCCCCAGATGGACGGACCAGGAGAGGTCACGCGCCAAAGCGCGCGGCCAACCGACACGCTTAGGCCGCGGAAACGCGGCTCAAGTCGCGTTTCCGTGGCAGATTGGATAAGTCTGGGGAACCGCTTTCATGGGAGAGTTGTGTTGGGACTCTACTACCTTCTGCACCTATAAATACCCCTGCAGAGCAACTGTAAAGGGCGTCCAGAGCCAGAGGGCCAAATCTAGGGTTTTAGGCTTTCTTCTAACTTGTAGTTTAGGTTAGATTTTATTTTCGTTTTTCTTTTGTAAATTTTTTAACTGAGAGTGGAGGAAGCTTTCATGGAGGAAGGAGTCCATGCTTGTACTGAGGTAACAGCGGTGTAAGCCTACTTTTCTTCCATTGTTAATGAAATCCATTTGAGGTTTGTTTTTTTTATTTTTATGTTCTTTTATTCTTGTTTAATCTTGTGTTTCTTTTGTTCTTGTTTTCTTCTATTTTCTCTCTAATATCTTGTGAACCATGAGACCCAATTGCGTTGAGACTGCCTAGCCGAAGAAGAGCCCTTGATGGCCTATGGAGATGAACAAACCTTCGGTAGTTTGTCTTTTATTTTCGTAGTGTAGATTAAGAAGGTGGACGATCCTATACGCCATACTTGTACGCCTTCCAAGACAAGGTAAGTCATCGCACGGATCAAAGGTAAGCAAGGTAGAAGAGGTATGTATGTATAGTTTTCTTTCTTTCTTTGTAATTTTAGTTTAGATCACCATCTCCATCTTTCCAAATTCTTTTCCTCACTTTTATTGTAAATATCACTTATTTTTCTCCATCTTCTTTCTTTCTAACTTAACTTTAAATTAATAAAAACTTTAGAGATAACTTATTGACAAAGCTTCCATCGCTAGTCCCTCCCAGAGGATCACGACCCGCATAGCCATTGCTACCGCGGATTAGAATTGAGAACCTTGCACAACTTGTTCTAAATCTAATATTATTTATTTTGTGTGCAGGTGAAAATCTCGATCAACAAATTGGCGCCGTTGCCGGGAGGGACGGTAAGTTTTTCTCTAAAAATAAATTTTTTTAACTAATTCTTTTATTCTTTCTGTTTGCAGGTTTGGAGAACAGGGAAACTGACAGCAGAAGTGAACATATAGCAACTCTGTGCCTCTGCCCTCGAAGGCAGAGCACAAGAGCCTACTTCAGAGCCGCGGAAACGCGGCAATTGCCGCGAAACCGCGGCCTGAGTAGTTCCCTACTGATCCATCTTTTTGCAGGTTGCTGCAAATTGCAATATCTGTTTACTGCTCTGTTAAACTTTGTTCTGTGATAACCCTGCTTACTGCTAATTAATCAACAGTAAAATACTTGTTGTTAAAGATAAAAATTAATTAGACGTTTGCATATTAGGCACGTGTCTTTTCAATTCCTTTATTTTTACTGTTGAAGAGTGCTGGAGCAAGGTACGTTCGCATTACATGTAGAATAAGACTCATCTCTTGGTTGATTTTCATGCTTTGAGTGAATCTTATTTACATATTTTGTACACTTGCACAAATTTATTCTAAGGGCATAACCCATTAACAAGATAAGGTGGGGATTTAATCACCCTTCCTTAACCCAAAAATCATATCCCAAGCACTCACTAACCCAAGCCTAACTTAAATTAGTAGACGTTGGCCCTAGGAACATCTCGGACTCAATTAGGAGATTATCCTAAGGGGGAACGGTGTTGGAAATTGACTCCTGCCAAATCAGTGTCTAGGAAGGGGATTGAGGGCCGAAAGCCCGAAGATTGGTGGTTATTTAATTAAGGAACGTCTTTGACGGAAAACCTCCCACCACTCTTGCCCTGATCTGGCTGATTAACTTGTGGTCAAAGTCTGCACCCTACCTCCCGTGGACAGTCTAACCAGTTAGGAGTCGTCTAGGTCATAGGTCTACCCTAACTTAGGTTAGAATTTTTCTTTTTTGTTTGTTTATTTGTTTGTTTTCTTTTTCTTTTGTTTGTTTTGTGTGATATGGCATATAATAATAATTTTTCCAACTTTAATCCATATTACACACCTAACTCTTTTTCGGACATTACCAACCCGGCATATCACAACTTTGATCAATCTAGTGTGCTGGAATGGTCTTATCCGAATGATTATAACCCATACACCCCATCTTATGACCATAATTTTCATACTTTCAACTCTTCACAGAGTTCATGGGGTTTCGCTTCCCCCGAGTCTAATTTTCAACCGACTTGTCCTCCGTCTCCACCTTGTCCACAATATTCCCAAGAGTCATACTCTGATCCACCCATTCAGAATAGAATACCATCTATCGGGGAAATGATAAGTATGCATGAGTCCAAGCAACAATTACCATCAATCGCAGACATGATTATGCGTGAGTCCACCGACTCACAACTTCATCACAATTACACTTCATCCTTTCAAGTCCAATCACAACATGATGCACCTATCAACTATGAAAGGATACTTGCAGCCATGACTCAGGCTAGATTAGCCCGTGATCATGATATAGATATGATGGTCCAATCTTTACGTTCTCACCGTTCGGCCATTTCTGATATCGCTGACCACTCGCTTAGAGCCGACGAACCAAGTTGCTTTGGACAACAAGATTCTACTTCAGTGCCATCATTTGAACTTGTCGAAACTCCAACTTTTGATAGTTTGGCAAGTTCTTCCTTTCCTGAAATAGAACTTGAGCATGAATATGATCATGATCTCCCACCTGATGATTCAATTCTACTTCCTGATTCAATAATGACTCCGGTGTCTCCACCTGATTTTACTTTTCCCGAGTCAACATTGGATCCTGTGCCAATTCATCATGAATTTGAATCACCCATTTTTGATGATCATATTGAACTTGACCAATTGTGCAATTTTGAAAGTCCCATGGATAAATTGGCAAGTTCTCATTTTTATGAGATTGAACTCAATGAGATATGTGACCTAGATTCTCAAATCTATGATCAAGTTCAAATTTTCGAATCATTATTGACTCCTGTTTTGTTACCCGACTTAGGTAATATTTTTGAGTCAGTTTTGATCCCCACTCATATCATTCCTGAACTTGAATCACCCCATTGAGTCACATTCCATTGAGGGAAGATTATTGTAGACTTGAGCTTCAACTTATTGAATTGGACCCACTTCCTGAACCTAGCCCGACTCCTGAGCCATTACTTGATTAAGTTTCTTTCCTGAGTCGGTATTCGTTCCCGTACTTTCCACGTCCAAGTCAATCATTCCATCTTTTCACACTCCATTTTGGGACAAGGCGGTTGACACAATTGACTCTGAAAATAATTATGAATTATGAAAATTTGATGGGGTGGAATTTTTAAAAAATGTTAATACAGACATAATTTTAGTGGGTTATATAAAAAAGATTTCTGGTGGGTTCCCCCAAATTCCACAAAAAGTAGATTGGGCCGCATTTCGTGGACCAATTAGACCACCACCGGAACCACCACCTTAAGGTAACTTCTGCCTTCCCTTGTTCTTTTTTCATGCATATATGCATTCATTCATACATTGAGGACAATGCTTGAGATAAGTGTGGGGGTGGGCTTTACTAACATACTAACTTACTTAGAAACTAACAAAAATTTGCTAATAAAAAAAATTTTTAAAAAAATAATTATAAAAAGGACAATATTTTGACTTATCTTTTGAAAGAAATCTAAGTTAGTTTTAAGAATTAGGAAAATCATGATTAGGATTTCTAAAAACTTGGTCAAAATAAATAAATTGTTTAAATTTTAGGTATAGGAGGAGAAATTGAATAATTAATTAGTCTTGATTTTTACCTTAATGAAATTTGCATATCTAATGCATATCTAGGATTCTAAGATGAAGACCTTTGTGCCTCATATATATATATAAAAAAATCACTAATTAAGCTGATACATGTGCCTCAAGAAGCATAAGTATTCATGCCTAAAGGTGAGTAAATAAAATAAGTCCTTAGTTTTGGGGCCTAGTTCTCTAGAATTTGAGTCCGCGGGGTGTTTTCTCACCTGGTGCCCTAAAGCCAACCGGTTTGGGAGCCACCGACTTTAAGTTCGCTACATGGGTGGATTAGAAAGCCAAAGAAAACTGAGAAATATTATATATGTATTAACACATCTAATAGTCAATTAGTTAGGTATGAGGGCCTCAAGAAGCCTTGATGCTTATACGAAAGAAAATTAGATGAGTTATACATATTAAAAAAATAATAAATAAATAAATAAATAAAGAGGCATGAAAGTCCAAGTTAAGGAATTCCTAGTAAAAATTCATAAGGATGCATATGATTTTTAGTAACGAAAAAGACTATACACAAAATTCAATTCTGATCCTTACTTAAAAATGAAAACAATTTACTTTATAAATACTAAGTTTAAGAATGAATAAAAATGATAATCCTAAAACTTATAGACTACTTAGTCTTTGCAAAAGTATTTCAAATATTTTCTTTTTATGGATTTTGTGGGTGTAATCCGCTGAAAACCCTCACGAGACAACACTCGTCCTCTAGGGTAACCTAGGGGTTTAACGGCTTGTTGCACATGCTAAGTGCAACCGTGATTCCTACGAAAGTGAGTTAGGTTAGATTAATTTTTCTTTTCTTTTTCTCTTTGATTTTTACTCGAGGACGAGCAAAAAGATAAGTGTGGGGGTGTGATTGGTAGTGAAAAGTGCATTTTTATCAATACATTTACCATCACATTTTCATATTTATTCCTATAATTCTGCACATTTACTAATATTTTATGATTTATTGTGTGCAGGCCTCGAAATATTAAAATAAAGAAATAAAGCTTAAAAAGAAGCCCAAAAGCCCATATTCAAGCCCAATGTAAAAAGTGCAAATATTAGTTGTCAAAATTGCAAATACACAAGGGCCAAAGTTGCAAATACAAAGAAGAGGGAAGGATAGACTTCTATTCAACCCTAAACACTTGCAAGATGAGGATAAAAGCCAAAGAAGGATAGCAAATTTCGTTTAAAGGATATGGGAAGATTTGAGATGTAGGGTAACTTGCTTCCCAAGTTTTCTCGAAACCCCAAGATGAAGAGCCAGGATGCAGCTTCCAGAAGGAAACCCCCAGATGAACGGACCAGGAGAGGCCACGCACCAAAGCGCGCGGCCAACCGACACGCTTAGGCCGCGGAAACGCGGCCCAAGCCGCGTTTCCGCGGCAGATTGGATAAGTCTGGGGAACCGCTTTCGTGGGAGAGTTGTGTTGGGACTCTACTACCTTCTGCACCTATAAATACCCCTGCAGAGCAACCGTAAAGGGCGTCCAGAGCCAGAGGGCCAAATCTAGGGTTTTAGGCTTTCTTCTAACTTGTAGTTTAGGTTAGATTTTATTTTCGTTTTTCTTTTGTAAATTTTGTAACTGAGAGTGGAAGAAGCTTTCATGGAAGAAGAAGTCCATGCTTGTACTGAGGTGACAGCGGTGTAAGCCTACTTTTCTTCCATTGTTAATGAAATCCATTTGAGGTTTGTTTTTTTTATTTTTATGTTCTTTTATTCTTGTTTAATCTTGTGTTTCTTTTGTTCTTGTTTTCTTCTATTTTCTCTCTAATGTCTTGTGAACCATGAGACCCAATTGCGTTGAGACTGCCTAGCCGAAGAAGAGCCCTTGATGGCCTATGGAGATGAACAAACCTTCGATAGTTTGTCTTTTATTTTCGTAGTGTAGATTAAGAAGGTGGACGATCCTATACGCCATAGTTGTACGCCTTCCAAGACAAGGTAAGTCATCGCACGGATCAAAGGTAAGCAAGGTAGAAGAGGTATGTATGTGTAGTTTTCTTTCTTTCTTTGTAATTTTAGTTTAGATCACCATCTCCATCTTTCCAAATTCTTTTCCTCACTTTCATTGTAAATATCACTTATTTTTCTCCATCTTCTTTCTTTCTAACTTAACTTTAAATTAATAAAAACTTTAGAGATAACTTATTGACAAAGCTTCCATCGCTAGTCCCTCCCAGAGGATCACGACCCGCATAGCCATTGCTACCGCGGATTAGAATTGAGAACCTTGCACAACTTGTTCTAAATCTAATATTATTTATTTTGTGTGCAGGTGAAAATCTCGATCACAATATACATTAGTTAAACTAAAGTGAGAACACTAAATATAAATCCATATAAACATGGGTGTCTCAAATACTAATCATGCATATCACAAGTCTAATAATCATGACATTTAACATACTAATCATGAAACATCAAAACATGCTAAAAATGAATAATATGAAAGCATGTAAACATAAATGAGGAGTTAGAGATCGTTACCAAAACCAGTAGGGCACATCTCCATATCTCCAAACCATGGTGGTCCTTCCTCCAAACTCGCCTTGAAAGTGATGCATCCAAATTGTCCGCTTTAAGCTCGGAATGCATCCACCTCAAGGCACCATCACTCTCACGTAATGTGAGAGCCCACACCTACATTAAATAAAATAAGGGTGGTCTTTGCTACCCATACTCTTTTGAGTCCATGGGGGTTAGCACCTTTCCTAACCCAAATAAATTTAGTTGCTAAATTTGAATCAAGTATACGATCATAACAAAACTTAGCAAGTTGGCCCTTACGTCCACAATGTGTACAAGTGTACACATGAGCATACAAAGTGTGATGAGGGTGGCCGTGAGGAGCATGTGTATGCCGTGTATGGTGTGCATGCAAAGATGGAACTTGCTTCTTTCGAAACATGGATTCCAAACGTGTATGGTTCTTGGCACAATGGCTCAAAGTGGAGCCCAAACAATCAACACTTTTCTACAAAACATTTATATCATTTTTAATACTAGAAGATAAAGTGGAGCATGCAATAGGTGAGCTAGAATGTGAAGCTACACTAGCATGAAAAACATGAGAATCTAAATCATTTTTCAAAGAAACATTTTCTTTAGAAATCAAATCCAAATCCTTTGAAATAGAAATAATCTTACTTTTCAAAGATTCATTTTCTTTTAGAGCAAGATCAAGTTTGGATTTCAATGAATCCCTTTCATTAGAAATCTCCACTTTCTCTTGCAAAACCAAATCTAGTTTTGAACACAAATCCTTATTTTCTTTGTTAAGTCCAAAACTTTTCTTTTTCAAAAGATTATATTTTTCTAATAATTTTTCATAAACAATTGAAAGTTCTTCATTCAAAGCATTGGCATCAATATAATCATTACTAGAAAAACTAGCATCATCATCATCTAATTGAGTTTTCGAGTATACCTCAAGGGAGTCATTCCCTTGGACTATGTAGCAATGTTGCTCGAATTCTCCACTAGATTCATCCTCCACAATGTTGGGCGTTTGAAACTCGGAGGAGGTCAAGGTATTCCACACTGCAAAGGCGGAATCACAGTTAGAAACCATAGAAAGATATTCTTTGTTAAGCGTGCTTCTAAGTGCCTCAAGGGCTTGTGCATTGGCCTCTATATTCTTGCTATTACCAAGATAGGATTTCTTGGTAGCGGCAAGGAAAACATCCAAGCGTAGGGTTTTTAGGTACATGGACATCCTAGCCTTCCAAACAACAATGTTGGAAGTATCAAACATAGGTGGGGTCATGAAGTCCATGAGAGCAAACAATATGTGTGCAAATGCAAACGATAGATTAGCAACCAAGGTGGTTAAACCTAATATCAGGAGCGTAGGCTCTGATACCAATTGAAAGTAAACCTAGAGGGGGGGTGAATAGGTGTACGGCTAATCTATGAACAATAATGCAGAAAATAAAACTTAATTGCAACACACTTAGTGTAACCAACGAGTGTAGCCGAATTCTCGGTGAAGGGCTCTGGACTAACTCCTCTTGATTCCTCTGAATAAGAGTTGAGGTGCTATATGAAGCTCTCGTGGTTAAGCACAAGTGAGGCACACAAACAAACCAAGCATGTATATGATATGACAATATGAATCAATGCACAATGTAAGAGAGAGAGAGTTAGAGAAAGTGGATCAATCGCAAACACCAAGATATGTTTCGAGATTCGAGCACACAGCTCTACGTCCCCGCCTTCACACAGAAGGATTTCCACTATCTCGTCCATACAGGACTTCCCACACAGGGAACTTCCACTGAGGATTTGGGGCAATTACAATAACCGGGAGTACACAACTCCTTTCTCAACCAATACAACCTCTCACTAGAGGCAAGGCACAACAAATCACCTCTACACTTAGAGGGATAGGCACAAAGCCACTCAAACAATAATCACCTCACACTTGAGGGATTCCGACACAATCTCCACCTGTCACTAGAGGGAGTCAAATACCACTTCAACTATCACCTCACACTTGAGGGATAACAACTCAATCACCACTCACTAGAGGGATATCACAATAAATGGAAGTTTACAACTTGGTGGTCTATCTCAACCACAAACCAAATCTTTTCTAACAAATCAAGATCCTAATAGATAGATAGAAGATAAGCTCAAGTGTGAGAAATCAAGGTGTTTGGAAATCAAAAATATAAAGAAAAACTCTAGGGAAAAACTCTAGATAGAAATGTAAATGAAGATCAAATCAATTCCCAAAGAATTTTCTTTTCAATGATTTTCTAACCCTTTTAAAACAAAATAAAGATCAAATCTTTAAAGCCAAAACTCTTTCAAAAACTTGCTTTAAAATACTTGAGAATGGGAGAAATTTTGCTGTTGTAAAACTTGTTGAAAACCAACTTCAAATGGGGTATTTATAACCCCCATAAAAATTCTGCCCGTTGGCAGGCAGAAAGGTCAAAAATGACCTTCCGGTCGACCGGCCAACAGTCAAATTTCTGACCGTTGAGCCTGTCGGTCGACTGCCTGGTCGACCGTGCCCAGAACCAGAGAGCAACGGCTCTCTGGCCGGTCGACCGCTCGGTCGACCGGGCCAACTCGAGAGTGGGTTGACTTCAGTCGGTCGACCGCTCGGTCGACCGACCAAGCAAGCTGGCCTGCATGCACGTTCTTGTGCACATCGGTCAACCGGTCCGGTCGATCGACTCTTGGTCCGGTCGACCAGCCCGGTCGACCGCCAGAGCCTGGCAGGGCAATTTTCAGAACTTAAAACTTGGGTTTTTAACTTAAATAAAATCCCATAAAATCTCTAAAATCTACAAAAATAGTTTCAGTATTATACTTTGATAAACAAACATGTTTGAGTAAAATCAAACCATGTCACAAACATTTTGAACCATTTTTGTAACTTACAAATTTTGCCAAAATCAAAATTCGTATTTTCCAAAACATGGATTTTTGAATGAAAAATCGTTTTGTCCAAAACTCATCCAACAACAAAAACATGATATTGAAACAACTTTGAAGCATATAGTATATGGATATAATCCAATATACATGAAAGATGTATATATCAATATTTTTGACTTTAAATCCAAAAATAAGTTTTGTTTAAATACAAAACTCAAATACATGAATAGGTTCTCAAAATAAGTTTTTCTAAGAATATGAAGCATAGATGTATATAGATCAAATCTAATATACATTAAACCATGTAAACTTGTTTTGATTCTATCTATTCATGAAAACCAAGATCGGTTAAACCAAAAATCGAAAACCAAAACATGAAACTTAAAACAAGTGTGTGTGTTATGAACTTGAGCATATCACACTATCTAATCTTTAACAAGGGATCTAAACTAACTATTCTAAAACAATCTGAGGTCTTCTTGTAGAATGCCGTCTCCAAGTCGACTCGATCCAAACGCGATCCAACGAACTTGACTCCAACCGAGTGCTAGATATGAACTTGACGCTCGAGCTCTTGAATCACCATGTGAAAGCTCCAAAATACCTTTGTTGAAACTAATCACCTACTAATATCTTGGTTAAATATCTGAAACTAAATATCATAAGATTATTAGTAACTATAACTACATGAGTTAATCTTCATCAAAATTAGAGTGGAAGGCCTCTGGGCCAACAAAATTTTTTTCTTTTTGAGAAAAATATTTTGTTTTAAAAAATGATTTTATTTTCTATTGGTATCAAAATTTATTTTGTCGTCTGGTATCAATACCTACAATTGGTATCTTAATAGTTTTGTTTATGTCCAAGTGGTACCAACATTTATTTTGTCAACTATTATTTGATTTCAATTAGTATCAAAATTTGTTTTGTTGACTTCAAGTAATTTCGAAATTTTTTCTAAGTTATGTCAAAATTTTCTTAAAAATTTGTTTTGATATGTATTACTTTTATGCAAGAGAAGTTTCACATCTACTCTATATATAGATTCATATTGAGTGTATTTTACATATTGAGGAGCTTGACCTCTCTTCTTTATGTGATACACGTGTGTAGGAGGAGCTTAACATCTCCGCTTATACATTGTATATTATGCTTTATATGGGTTAGGGTCTAGTCATCCCTTCTCCATTTAATGTTGTATGCAGGGAGAGCTAACTTAACGTCTCTCTTCTTCATGAATGTATATCGGATTTACATCTTAATTGTTTGTTTATCTTCGCCCCTTTGTTGATGAAATGACAAAAAGGAGGAGAAGAATTTAGAGATTGTATGCATGTTAAGTATTTGTTATTTATGCATATATGTTTGTTTAAGTTAAGTGCTTTTATTGAATATCCTTATTGTTTATTACTATGCATGAGTTAAAGGGGAGCTTCTATGAAGCTTATCTTTAATCATGCATATATAACTCCATGTGTTTTGTCATCATCAGAAAGGGGAGATTGTTGACCCAAAGGCCCATCACTCTAGTTTTGAAGATGATTAACTCATATAGTTATAGTACTAATGATCTTGTGTTTATATAGTTTTAGATATTTGATCAAAATTTTAGTCGGTGTTTAGCTTCAATGAAAGATTCGAAGTCAAGTTTTAAAGTTAGAATGTATTGATTTAAGAGCTCGCGTATCAAGATCGCATCAAGTACTTAAAGAGGAGTCTAACTCATGAATCAAGGTTTGGACCAAGTCAAGATGAAGAGAAGATTTTCAAAGAGAAGATTTTCAAGACTTGTGTCATGTTTATAAGTGTTAAGATTTTTATTTTAGAAAAGATATAAAGGATAGATTAGTTATGGATTGATCAAGCTCTCATATACACACACATAAAATTTATATGTATTTTCATAAGAATAATTTTGATTTTAAAAATACATGTTTTAGTTTTGAGATTCAAAGAAGATATCTTTATGTTTCATGAATAGAGTTTATCAAAATAAGTTTACATGTTTATTTGTATTTTGGATTTCATCCATATACATTGATGGTTCAAATGTTTAGAAAATCTTTTTTGTTGTATCTTTATCATGTGTTTAAGTTTTGTTTAAGTCAAAACTTATTTTAGAGCTTAATCTTCAAAAACATAGATATTTCATCTTAAATGTGTATTGGATCATATCCATACACACTATACTTCAAATGAGTTTTAATATCTTATTTTTGTATTTGAACAAGTTTTGAAAAAATAGATTTTTCATTTCAAAGTTGTTTTTAAAAAATACGGGTTTTGGTTTAAAGCTTAATTTTTATATCACAAAAATGGTTCAAAATGTTCGTAATATATATTGATTTTTTATCACATATATTTGTACTTCAAAGTATTTCAATGAACTTATTTTTGTGAATTTTATGTGATTTTATGAGATTTTATAGGATATTAAAAGATCAAGTTTTAAATTCCTTAAAACCCAGACCTGGGCTTCTGGCGGTCGACAGACCGGTTGACCGAACCAGAAGTCGGTCGACCAAGGGTCAACTAATGTGAACAGGAAACGTGCACAAGCCTGGCTTGAGGGCCGGTCAACCGGGCGGTCGACCAATCCAGAGAGTTTGCTCTCTGATTCTTGCCTCCGTCGACTGTCCGGTCGATTGGCAGGTCAAGACCTGGGTGCGGTCGACCGGAAACCTCAACGGTCATAAATATGACCTTTCGTCGGTCGACCGATAGGCCAATCTTGCCTATAATGGCTAGTTTCTGATGCCTCTATAAAAGGATGTTTTGGCCACGTTTTTGGGTAAGATTTTTAGGCTGTTTTCTAGAGCTCTTCTTCAGAGTTTCTAAGAAAGTTTTTAGAGCTTATATTTCCAAAACAAAAGGAGCTTTTCAAGAGTGAATCTCTTGATTTTATCAAAAACTTTTTTGAGTTTTTCACCTCCAAATCTATCCAAGTTTTTCTCACACAAGCTTGATCTTTTCATTGCCTTATCTATCTTATAGGAGCTTTGTTAGTTAGAGTTGTTTTGTGATCAAGAGAAGTGATCACAAGTGTTCCACCCCCTTGTATTTGAGAGTATTGTAGAGGTGCGGCCTCTGGAACTTGTGAGTTCGTATTGGGTTGTTCTTGCGGGAAAAAGTGAGGGACTTGTGAGTTCAAGAGTTTTAGTGTAAACTCGTTGTTGATGTTGCGGTACCGAGCGATCTTGTGGGATCAATTTTAGTGAAAATTCTTCTTTGTATTGAAGGCAGGGACGTAGAGCAAGTGTGGTCGAACCTCGAAATAATTCTCCCATGTTTTTGAAGTCTTGAAGCTCTTTAATGATTAGCTCCATATCTAGATGATGAGGAGAATATATTCTAATGCACTATCGACAAATGTAAATGCAAAACATGCAATCACAGGGATGCAGAGTTTTCTAAGTTTCACTAGACATTTCCTAAATTTCAACAGATGTGTGCACTATATGATCAAAAGAAAATATTGTCCTATCGGTAACTAAAATGAATTATGCAAAATGAATTCTAAAATTGAAAATGCAAGCACGAAAAAAAAAAAACAAATTAGACAATTAACAATAACAACTGCACTAACAATCACCATAAATATACAAGAGATATGCAAAATATTACAACAGTAGAAGGTGAGTTTAGAATGTACCCAAAGGCGCTTGACAAATCACTGATATTGAGTAGTGGCTCCAAACAAGGGATTGTAGAGGTTAGATCTGTTGCCCCAAAAAGCTACAAAATTCTTTCAGTATCTCCAGGACTCAGCTGCGGATCTAACGCTTTAGACGAAACTCGAATCAGAGTCTGAACGGGCCTGAAACGGACTCCGAAAGATTACTGTGCTGCTATCGCTTTTGGACTGAGTTGGTTCAATCCAACTTAGTTAATTTGGCTTAATTGGATCACCCGAGTTAACATAGTCAGTTCCGATTCAGTTTGGGTATGATTCAGGCTGGTCTGACTTTGTTGGACCCGGTATTCCGGTTCAAGTTGGAGCAGAGTTGGGTTGGGAACGGGTCAAACCCGCTAGCTAATGGGTTTAACTTAAGCCCTACTTGTAATCAGACCGGATTTGGGTTCAAGTAAATTTAACCAGCACCCATTTATCTATCTTCTTCCCCTCGATCTAGGGTTTCTTGAGGTGGCGGTGGTGCTCCAATGATGGCGACAGTAGAGCAGAGGTTAAGACTCTGACGAGGTTAGGAGAGAGTTGGTGAGGACTCTGACGATAAAGACGGTGCGGTCATTGTGGGTTGACGGCGAGGACCAACGGGCGATTGGATCTGAGAGACAACAGCACCATTGACTTTGAATGACGAGGATGAAAAGGAGTGGAGAACAACGATGGATCTAGACTGAAAGCGGTACCGACATTGTCTGGAACACGAAGAGGCGGTGATGGGATCGTGGCGATGTCGTCGGCGAGTGGAGAAGAGGATATCTGGGCATGGAGGATGTGGCAGTGAGGCAAAGGTCTTCGTGATGGTGATGTCGAGATGAAAACACTGATGCTGAGGATGGAGAAGCTAATACTGAGGATGGAGATGAGATCGAGAGGAGATGAAACTGATGGCGGCGTCAAACGAAATCGAAGATGTCGACGGTGAAGGGGATGAGATCTGATGCTGATATCTGAGGCGGCGGGACGTAGATGAGGATTGGCGATGCCTGTAAGGTTGGTGGATGGTGGAGGCACAGTAATCAGTGAGGTCAATGGAGGGAGATGGAGAAGTCGAGAAAAAGGTGGCGACGGGTCGCCTGGGCGCAAGCAGCGGTGGTGGAAACCTGATTGTAGTGGTCAGATTTTTATTTGCATCAGGATCATGACACGTGTCCCACCTCATCAGAACCGCCTGAAACAAATGACAATACATGCCAGCATATCACTTTCTCGAGCATCACTCAACCGTTCCCCAGGTTATTCATCCTTCCGAGGACACCATCGCCCCGAGAACTCACATACTCCAAGCATCTTCCTAAGCACCACCTACCTGTTCCCGTGGCAACTTCTTCCTCTCCAAGCGAGACACCCACAACAACCGACCTTATTGATCTTCACTTTCAATTCAGTGAGCAACACACCCTTAATTCATGGAGTTAGTTACGCCATCAGATCATGCCACATTTTAAACATTGCAACAGCTCTTGCTCCAGCGCAGGTGATTACGGTCGGCAGCGCGATCATTTGTGTTGAAATTCTCCACCACACTGATGTAGAATTCAAAACCCTAGATGGGTTCATAAGGTGCAGGGTTGGGGGAGAAGATGAAGGAACAGTAATTCTTTTTGTTTTGTAAATCTAATCTATTGTTTCGAATTTGTCTTTTTTTTGCAAATAAAGAAGAGAAGATGAAGAAGAAGAGTAGATCTAAGTTTTTTTTATGAGGTGGAGGCTGGGTTTTTGTGGAGGGAAAATTATTGAGGAAGAAAAAAAGATCAGGATTTTAGCTCTGATACCAAACTGATGTAGAATGGAAGGGAGAAAGAAGAAAAAGGGAAGAAATTAGGGATTGAAGGATAAGATCTGATTTAGCACATCACCATATCAAGGTTCAATTACAAAGCAAAATTGCAATACAAAATTTAGAGTTTTCTTAAATCAACTGAAATATAGATGCAGGTCTTAGTCTTATATAGTCCTTATACAGATGATATCACCAATCATAATTGATATGAGACTAAATAAAGAAGAAAAATGAGCTTAACTCACATAAAGAATAAAAAAGAACTTAGCTTAAATAAAGAATAAATAAGAGCCTAAATAAATGATAACAACTAGTGATTCCCATCATAATGTCTTCATCTTCTTCCTCATCTGTAACCATCAACACTTCATTTCCTTCTTCCAACCACCATGTCGAACTTCGTTAGCCTCTTCCCTTTCCTTAATCTTCTCAATTCCCACATCGAATAACTTTCGTTAACATTTTAGCCACTCAGTTTAGTGGATTTAGCTGTTAATTTAGAGGATTTTCAAGAATAATTTGATTCTAGAGTTTTTACTACAAGATTTGACTAAGAAAGAGGTAAAGAATGTTTTGACTTCTTTGGGGGTTGAGGGGCTGTTAAAACGCCCAACAGCCTTTGGGTCTTTTCCCCTCAAGTCATTAATGATGTTTATCTTTTTAATACTAAAATATTGTTAGGGTAGTGAGTTGGAACAGAAAAAAGTTTGGGGTAGCAGGTTGAAAGCCACCCCCCCACGCCACCCCACCCCCCCCCCCCCCCCCCCCACACACACACACACACACACACAAATAAAAAAAATAAAAAATAAAAAAGTTTAAAATATTTTGATGCATTTTCCACGGGGAAAAAAGTGAGATCTGCGAGTGACCTTTCTTATTTTCCTGTTTGGTTGCGTATTTATGTTTTCCCTCCAAATTGGTGATGCTCACACAAATAGTATCTAAAATGCCAGCCATCTCAATCATTTTTCCTTCTCCCAATTCTGAGCTAAAATTAGAACGAATGTCAAATTAGAGGCTATGTAATATTCGAGTGCGGTTATTTACATTCAAAGAAGTGATAAGTAGACCCATTAGTTAGAAGACACAGTAAATTAGTAAATAGGCCCCTCTCAAATTACCCTAAATATCATTATATTCTACACATCCAATTTAAGAGTGCGGCTATTCACACCCTCATAATTGCTTAACACACTCATATACTTAATACGCCTACAAAATTTCTAAACACATTCCCTGACTTTTTCTAAACTACCATTCACAACTTAAATCAAATTAAATTTTAAAATACCAATTCAACCCTCCCTCATTCATCAGAAAACTCTCTCTCCCTTTCTCTCAATTCTCTCTGTTTCTTTCTCAAAACAAATAAAAATCTAATAGATGCCAATCAACGGAATAAACATAATTCATGAAACCCATCATGCAAATCATCACCATTATGATAGAAACAAAAGAAAATAAAAAATTAGGGAAAACGCCTAGAACAAGAGAATTGGGGTTTGGGGGCGTTACGAGCTTCTTGGACTGATTGGTACACTCAAGCTAGCAAGGGATCACACTTCTCTACAATGATCACAGTTCTGCCATCTCTCTTTAGCTGTGATGAACTTGAAATAGAATAATTTAATTTAATAAATTATAAGGCAGAAACTTATTTTTTGATCATTGCAATGCTCTCATGATATTATTTATTTTTCCATAACTATCAATGTGGAAATTTTTTGATGGTATAGACGCCAAGAAATTTTTTAAGGTTCGTGTAAGTGGAGAAGAAGCATATATTTAAAGAATTAAAAAGAAGCAGGATTAAAAAGAAATAGGATTTGGGTGGGTGTATTTAGTAATTATTTGTGTGTGTTTAGGAATAGGATTTCCTACAGTTGTAATATTATAGTTAATCAATGTCTATTTTGGTTTTTAATTTAAGGTTAAAACAGTCCAACAATTTTTATTCTTAAAATATAAGTGTATTAAGCAATTCTGCGGGTGTGAATAGGCGCACTCTAAATTTAAGTGTAAAAACCCAGTTATATCCTCCAATTTGAAGTTAATTCTCCCTCTCTCTTTTCCCCCATCTCAACCCCAATTCTTGCTTGACTTCATCCTAAAGCTCTACTGTTAATAATAGACTAGGCCATTTTACTGTAAATGTTACTATTATTACTGAAGAGTTAGCAACTATACAAAAATAAGAGAGAGCTTTCTGCTTAAAGCAGTAGGGCGAGAGGTATTTAAATAGAATGTTGGGATTTTGCCTTATTTTCAAGAGGAGATGATGGTCCAAGAAGATCAAATAAGTTGGAGAAGACGATAACTTGAAGCAGAAAGAAACAGATCCAGGTTTGGTGCAGAGTAGTCGACTAGTCAGTAGATTAGTCGACTAATACACAATACTAGTCAACTATATATTGACTAGGCAAGATATAGAGAGGAAACAATTTTACAGTAGTCGACTAACTAAAATTATTAGTCGACTAATTAGAGATATTAGTTGACTAGCCTTAAGGACTAGTCGACTATACGCGGTATTTTTAAAGCAGAATCAGTTTTTTTTTTCAGGTGCAGGTTTCCTTATTCTGGTGGGATACGAATTGGATTAAATTTCTATTCAATAAAGATTTGTTTCTAGATAGTAAAAGCTCAAGAATTCTTCTAGATCAAGGATCAACTCCTAATACGACTGATCAAGATTCTTCAATCATTCAATGACCAAAATCATCTCATAGTACAAATAGTAGTTGTATTATAAAATTCTATAAATTAAGGCTGTAACCAAGTATTGTAATTGTCTCAAAAACAACAGAGAAATTTTGAATTCTCAAACAAAAGACACCAGGTGAAGCCAAGAAGGAGAGGAGCAAGCTGAAGGAGCATAAAGAGAAGAAACTCTTGTAATCTAGGGATAAATTAAAGTAGAAGGTAAATATTCTTGTTGTATCAAGAAGAATGTTAGATTTCTTTATACCAAGTTTATTAATAAAGCTCTTAAGTTCTCTTCTCGTGAACGTAGGCCAAGTTTGGGCCAAACCATGTTAAATCCTCATGTGATTTCTTTTTACTCTTTTATCTAGATATTGCTAGTTTGCTTTATAATAGTCTTTTTTTGCAAGTACTGGTCATATTACCAAGTTTCACAAACGTTGGTCCTGAGAGTAATAATTGGTATCATTGCATATCAATTTTCAGAACAATTGATATCAGAGCTAAAGCTTGACAGGCGATATGTTGAAGATAGAAAGTTCTACGACAAAGTTCGAGGTCGAGAAATTCAATGGTAAAGAAAACTTTAGTTTATGACAAAAGAGGGTGAAAGCGTTGCTGGTGCAACATCTTAACAAGATCTTGCAAGGGAAGTGAGCTAAACCTACAGGTACATGAAATAAGGATTGAGAGGAGATGAATCTAAAGGCGGCAAGCATGATCCAACTATGTCTTGCAGACGAGGTGATATACAACGTGATGGATGAAGAAACGACTATAGGATTGTGGTCAAAGCCAGAAATGTTGTATATGATGAAAAGCTTCTCCAACAAGCTGTATCTCAAGAAACAACTATATGAGCTATGCATGAATGAAAGGACAGTGGTGTTGGAGCATCTAGACTTCTCAACAAGGTCATCAACGAGCTTCTAGCTGTTGATGTCAAGATCGACGAGGAGAACAAGGCGTTAATACTTCTCAGTTCGCTTCTAGAGTCATATGATCAAATCGTCACCACTATTCTCTACAGTAAGAAAACTCTCATCTTAGAGGAGGTCACATCAATCTCTTATCTAATGAGATTAGTAAAAGGCCATGTCAAGAGGAGCAAACATGATTGGGTTTGGTGGTCACGGGAAGGAAAGGAAGAGGAGAAGGAAAAAAGTTTTAGGCTCATCAAAAGCGTGTCACTTTTGTCAGGGGAAGGTCATTGGAAGAATGACTGCAAGCATCAGTAAGAGTGGGTGAAGAAGAAGGGGCAAGCTATGGAGGCAGGCGTAGTATTGAGCGGTTTATAGGAAATTGAAGTATTAATGGCTTCCTACGAGGATAACAGTTCTCAAGATAAAGGCTAGATATTTGATTCGGGTAGTACGATTCATGTATATTCCCAAAAAAAGATGTTCAACTCCTTAGTTGCAAAAGAGAAAGGGATTGTCAAGATGGTGGATGACTCAGCTTGCGAGGTCATTGGCACTAAGATGGTCAAGGTTAAAGAAAGAGATGGGACAGTGCGTGCTCTGGAGGTGATCCGGTATGTCCTGGAGGCACTGTAATGCCCCGATCCCGCGGGTACGAAGATGTTACTGTGACGTATATATGAAGATCAAAAATACCCTCTCATATATACTCTAAGCATCAGTTCAAGTAAGAATCAGAGTATGAAAGTACGTGGTGCATTATACATTCCAACATATGTGTATAATTACACAGTTATCACAGAAGGTGATATAATGTTAAAGGAATATTACATCACCGATAGGTGCAAATGCGAGAATACAAAGTGATATACAAGTATGAACAATACAAAAGATGCTCACGAGTTACAAAAGAAAATTCGAGAGGCAACAGAGGGGCCTGGAATGATATGGCTTCAAATAGTCAACTGCTGATCTATGATGCTACGGCTGCGCAACTCTGATCACCAGAAAATCCACCACGGTCCAAACTCCAAGATCTGAACATGCAAGTCCAGGGGAGTCAGAATTTCCCAATGAGTAGTGTGGTGAATGCCAAGTGGCGTGCAGGGGCAAGCACACGTGTATCGATAAATCCGAGTTCAAAAACATGCATTGAAAATCGTGTTGTGAGCATAGGCATACAAGAGCAGGTAAGGAGGCAGCAAGTAAAGTAAATGTGGTAAAACTAGTCACATAAGCCCAAATTACCAATCCGTGAGGTTAGTACGTTGAAGGAATAATTCAAACAAGGACCTCATATATATACCCTATACCTTACGTTACTATATCCTAAGTTCATATAACCTGAATTGTCACCTAAACTAACATAAAAATGAATAAAACTGATAATACCGAAGACAAGCAAAACCAGCTATACAAGCTTAGGTTACGGCTTAATGAGACAAGTACATCGAAGGAATAATCCAAATAAGAAAACTCTCATCTATATACCTTATGCCTCATGTTATCGTAATCTGAGTGTATACAACCCGAATTGCAAAATCGCATCACGAGTTATTAATTAGCACTTTATTATTATTACTCATCCACCCATATATCTAGGTATGTGCCCTAGCGTCCCAACACACATACATCCATATATGAGTAAGCTGAGATTGTTATTGAAAACTGATGATTAGACCAATGTGTCATGTTTACAGTAGGTCCCGTACATGCCTTGGACCACGTCCTAAGGTGTCCGTTGCTGGTGTACGGAACCAGCCGCAAGGCCTACAGAAAATGGGTCTTATATTATGCCCATTTAGGAATGTAACAGGAGGTAGAGAGCCAGCGCTCCCCTTAGACACCTGAAGGCCCTCAGGTAGATTCGAAAGATTTTAGTTGCACAACATATCTAATACCACTGTAAACATATTCATCACTTGAAATCCATCAGTTTTTCCTTACCCGATGTAAGTTGGTCTTTTATAATTATTATTATACAATTATCATTTATCGGAATAACAAGAGTAGGACAGGTTCAAAAGTTATAGGAGTACATAAGTGCTAGAAATACTGGTCACTATATATAATACAGGATAGCACGATAGGATTCCCGAAATAGCATAATCACAAGGTAAGCAGTAATGTATCAGGAGGCAGGGGATATGTTATATCAAACAGGAGTCAGGTATCAAGTAATAGCATGGTGGATATCACTATCATATATCTCAATACAGAAAAACAGTACCGAAACAGGGGATCGACATGAATACAAGAAAACGATACCGATCCAGGAGATCGCTACAAATACAGAAAAATGATACAGTTTTGGAAAACAGTATAGGTACAGGTTTCAAACTCTTTACAATCATAAAAAAAGAATGATAGTTGTATTATTAAGTAGACAAGCGGATATGCAAGCAAGCGTACATCCAAGTGATGCTAAGCAAGCTGGAGCGAAGCTAACATATAGCACAAGACTCCATCACGTTAGGCGTGGTTACCGCTCACGGCACGGCTAAACGCACGCAATGGAGTGAGTGTATGAACGCTATACTACCGCACGTGGTGAAGCTGCACTCATGGTATAACTAGGCTCGAACGGAGTTAGCAGCAAAGCGCTGAGCGCTATGTCTGCTACCAGGCATAACTAAGAGACCTGACGGTCTAAGCGCACTCCTTTTTCAAGGAAATGGGCGAGAGCCCAAAGGGCTAATAGGTCTGAAGGCATAGTAGGTACCTGCAGAGGAGTTAGTATCAAATACACGCATATAACAGGTAATAACGAGATTATCAGTAGAGTAGTGAAACTTGGAGGCTGAGCGTAATAGGAATAAAGAAAGCCAGCAAATAAGAGAATAATTAAGCAGAGCTAGAGCGAAGCTAGCGCACAGCGCAGGACGCTATCACGCTCGGCGTAGTTATCGCTCGCGGCGAAGCGACGATAACGTACAACAATCGCTCACGGCTTAACTATACACAAACGGAGTTAACGATAGAGTGATGAGTGCTAGGCAAGCCTACCAGGCTGAGTGAAAAGACCTGACGGTCTGAGCGCAATCCCAGCTACCATGAAACCCATAAGGGTGCAAGCTCATTTCCTATTGGATAGCTCGAGAAGTGGGCTAGCCCGGAGGCCCAGTAGATACCTGCACGAGGTGTCAGTACCACGTGAGCACATGTATAAATGTGATAATGACTAGACTACCGTGGAGTGGTGAAAGCGCGTAGGCTGAGTGTAGTGCCTGCAGGCTAAACGACCACGAAGGGTTGACCACGCATGATATCAAAGCACTAAAAGAATACATCGCAGGTAGTGTATATGTATAGGAAGTAAACTATACTACTACATGCATTCCTCACAAGTCTACTACAAACAATCCTAGGCACTAGGCCACATACAAATCCCTGCACACATTCTACAACACTGATACAAATACACACACACCGTACAATATACGTGTCCACTACCAATTCACCAATACAAGTATACAATCCCAGAATTACAATATAAATATCAGAAAATACAATAAAAATACTCATTGAAGCGGGGTACCCAGAAATGCGAGAAAACTCGCCTATAAATCCCCAAAAAATCAACGTAAATTTGGAATCCCAGTAACTCGAGCACACGCGCGTTGGAAACACCCATATCATCACCAAGAGATAAAAGAGAATAATATCGAGAGATATTTAGAGAGAGAAAGAAGAGAGAGAGAGAGGAACATAGAGAGAAGAGGGGTAGAGAGGCAGAGAGAGAATCAAAGAGAGAAAGAAGACAGATGAGAAAGACAGAGAAAGAGAAGAGAAAAGGGGAGAGGGACTAGCCGACAGTGATCCTCGACCAGAGAAGAGAGAGGGAGGAGAGAGAGAGAAAGAAAATAGAGAGAAACTGAAAGGAGGAGGGAAAAAGAGAGAAAGAAGAGAGTCAAGGGGGACAGAGATCTTAGAGCCAGAGGGAGAGAGGGCTACTCGACGCAACGACTGGCCAGGTGGCTGGCGGCAGCCCAAACCACCGCGGCGAAAATCCAGAGGAGAGAGATGGAGGAAAAAGAGAAAAGAAAAGAAAAAAGAAAAAGAGGAAAAGAAAGAAAAAAGAAGAAAAGGAAGGGGAAGAAGTAGAGAGGGGTCAGCGGTGGTTCCATGGCGGCAGCGGTGGCTCCACGATGACAAATCTGGAGGAGGGAGGAAGAAAGAAGAAGAAGAAGAGGAGGAGGAGAAAAAGAAGAGAAGGAGAAGAGAAAAGAAAAAGGAAAAGGAAAAGGTAAATAAAAGAAAAAGCTAGAGAGAGACAGAGGAAAGGGGGTACTTTGGGAGGCCACCGATGGCAGGTGGTGGCGCTGGCCCAAGGGGAACGACGGCGGCGCTCTCCAGGATGAAGAAGAAGAGAGGGGACAGAAGAAAGAGAAAGGGAGAGATAGAAAAAGAAGAGAAAGAAAAAAAGGAGAATGAAAAAGAGAGAGGAAAAGAGAGATGGGATTAAGGGTGATTGGGGCAGGTGGCCCTCGTGTGGTCATGCAGGTGATGGGGGTGGGGGGAAAGAAAAAGAAAAAGAAAAAGAGAGAGGAGAAAGGATTCCAAAATAATTAATATTATATTAATATAAAAAATATCAACTATTCTAGAAAATTCTCCAAAAATACTCAGAGGTAGAAAATATCATATTAAGGTACAATATGAAATTAGTTTTTCAAAATAAAATTCTATTTTTAAATTAAAATTCTGAAATCAACTAGTGATATCGGCCGACACCAATCCGGCCGAGTTTCAATAAATTCAGAAAAACCTCCAAAAATACATTAAGATAGAAAATTTGATTCTAAGACATAATATGAAAGCCGTTTTCAAAAATTCAACTTTATTTGTAAACTAAAAATCCTGAAATCGGCCAGCGATACCAGTCGACACCGATTTTAATGATTTAAAATTAAATTCAGAAAAAATCCAGAAAATCATGAAAATTCTAAAATATTAAAAAATGGAATTTAAAACTGAAGCCAATCAAATCTAACTACTAAAAAAATCAAATCGAGTAATACACTAGGATCGGGTCTGTGGTTCAGACTAGGGTTGTCTTCGAGTCCACGAATCCAGATCCAATACAAAACAATCACATAAATAATCATGAAAAAAATAAATATAGAGAGTATATCAAAAAATAAGACTGAGAAATCTGAATACATAACTAAGTACGTAGTCCAGGAACGGGGTGTTACATGCATGTTACAATCTAATATCTATAAGGGTGCTTGATGAAGAAGGATGTTCGATACAAGTGCAACAAGGCGTCATCACAGTTAGCCAAGGAGGCAGGGTAATACTGAAAGGAGAGAAGTGTGGAGGGTTATAGAAGCTAAAAGAAGGAAACTCAGTTCGAGGTGGAGTTTCAAGAATAAGCTTGGAAGTGAGTTCAACGTGAGGTGGAGCTTCAAGGAAGACTGCAGTCGGACGTGAACCGGGTCATAGTGTTGCGGGAAGGAGAAATGGTGCATTCGGGTAAGGCCTGAGATGGCCCAAGCCATGGCAGTAAATCAACCAAAAGCCACGGGGAGGGGCAAGAGTTAAAGGCTTCACGGCACGGTTACAACCAAAAAAAAGAATCAAAGTATTAATCCAAAATCTCAAGTTGTTTTACTAAAGGCTTGAAAAGCAAGTCAAGGTGGAGATTGTTAGGATTTTGCCTTATTTTCAAGAGAAGATGATGGTCCAAGAAGATCCAAATAAGTTGGAGAAGACGATGGCTTAAAGCGGAAAGAAACAAATCCAGGTTTGGTGCAGAGTAATAGACTAGTCAGTTGATTAGTCGACTAATACACAATACTAGTCGATTATATATAATCGACTAGGCAGGATACAAAGAGGAAACAGTTTTACAGTAGTCGACTAACAAAGTTATTAGTCGACTAGCCTTAAAAACTAGTCAACTATAACGGCATTTCTGAAGTAGAATCAATTTTCTTTTCAGGCGCAGGTTTCCTTATTTTGGTGAGATACGAATTGGATAAAATTCCTATTCAATGAAGGCTTGTTTTTAAAAATTAAAGGGTCTAGAATGTAAGTCACCTAGAGGGGGGTGAATAGGTGACAAGCTAATCTAATGCACAACAATGCGGAATTAAAACTAATTATGTAAACTAAAAATATTTGGCTAATACATAAAGTATAACACAAGAGTGTAGCTGAATTCTCGGTGAAGGACTCTGAACTATCTCCTTAAGATAGTACTAGATTAAGAGTTGAGGTGCCACTATGACTCTCTTTGTTGAATACTAGTGTGAGCAACACAAGAAATCCCATGCATATATATATATATATATATATATATATTATATATATATATATATATATATATATATATATATATATATATATATATATATATATATATATATATATATATATATATATATATATATATATATATATATCAATGAAGTACAAGAAATATCAAGCATATAAAGATATAAGAAATTTAAGCAAGCAAGATATTAAACACAAGTGATTAAAGAAAGAGATGAGCAATCGCAAACATGGGAGAATTGTTTCTAGGTTCGAGCCACTGCTTTACGTCCTCGCCTTCAATACTAAGAAAGATTTCCACTAGAATCGATCCCGCAAGATCACTCGATGCCGCAACACCCACAATGAGTTCACACTAGAACTCTTGGACTCACAAGTCTCTCACTTGTTCCCACAAGAACTGAAATTACACCTAGAGGGGGTGAATTGGTATAAGGCTAATCAATTCAATATTCAATGCAAAATAAAAATGAGATGATGCAAACGATCACTCAAAGTAAGATTAGAAGTCGTATACCCCCGTGAAGGGTTCTGAACTTCTTCCTCATGATTCCTCTAGATAAGAGTTTGAGGTGCTCAATGCAATCTTATTGTAAGAGTATAGATCGACAATAAATGAATGAATATAAAGTAGATAAGATAGACAAGTAAATCAATCACAAATAAAGAGATTTGTTTCGAGGTTTGAGCCACCGCTCTACGTCCCCGCCTTCACCACTGTGAAGGATTACCAATCCACTAGAACTTTTCACCAAAAGAATTACAACCACTATAGAGTACACAACTCCCCAACACACTCCTCTAATCCAGAGGTAGCGTAGCAACAATATAATAAGCACTGGGTGATCAAAAGATCACAAACTTTCTCTTGAAAACACTTCTTTACAAAAACTCTAGAGAATAATATATAAGGTTGAAGCTCAAGGTTTTGTAAGTGAAATTAAAAGTAGAAGAGAGATTTTCAGAACCAAAACTTGAAGAGAATTTCAGAGAATAAAAACACAAAACTGAAACAAAATTTTTTTCTCAAGTAAGCACAAAACTTTAAATCTTTCGAATTATTGTTGTAAAAACCTCTATCCTAATGACCCCTTTATATAAGTTTTAGGAAGAGTAAACTTAGAATAGTTTTACCAGCATGAAGAAGGAATAAATTGACCCTCAAAATCAACTATCCACGTTTTGAATTTAAACATGTTTTAAAAACAACTAAAACAAAACAGTCAGAATTGCCAATCTGGCATACTGGCGGTCGATCGGCCGGTCGACCGGCAGATTAAAAAATCTGACCGTTAGCACTTCCCGGTCGACCGGTCGGTCGACCGTGACAAACCGAGAGCTGGCTGCTTACAGTCAGTTGACCGCCCGGTCGACCGCAACAGGGACCGATCGACCGCCTGGTTGACTAGGAACGTGCACACCCCCAATTGCCAGAACTCCGGTCGGCCGTACGGTCGACTATTCTGGTCTGTAATAGGCCCGGTCGACCGCCCGGTCGATCGACCTTGGCCAAAACAGTTTTGAAAAATCTTTTTGAAGATATGTAAAATTTTGAAATATTTATGTTTGAATTTTGGAAGATAGGAAATATACATAGCTACTAGATATAAGTTCAAAATCTTGATAAAAAATATTTTAGAAAATTTTAGAACCAAAATCAAGCTTTTGAAAAACGTGCATTTTAGTGTCTGTGTATTTTTGAACTTCAACCATATATATTAATCTTTAACAAAAACTATTTACAAGATGAGTCTACAAGTAGGCATCTCTGAAACTTGATGTTGAGTAGTGATTGAGCTAGAGCCTAATATCCCATGCTTAAGCCATCCATACCTGTACCAACCTCAAATTCATTCTTGAACTTCTATTAGTACCAAATAGCTTTTATATGGCTTGTTATCATCAAAACACATAACCCGTGAATTGTAACCTTTTGGCCAACAATCTCCCCCTTTTTGATGATGACAAAATATATAAGTTATAAAACAAAATATAGGAGGGAGGTAAAAACTCCCCCTCAGATGATGCTCTATTAACAAGTATAAAACATGAAAACATATAAAAAACACATATAAGATAAACATGTACAAAACATGAAACCAAAACATGAAACCACCACAAATACACATATATGCGATGAACATGTACAAAACATGAAACCAAAACATGAAACCACCACGAATACTTCTCCCCCTTTTTGTCATACATCAAAAAGGGTTAGTAAACAATCATGAAATCTCATCAATCAATAATACAAACATTTAGTTCACCACATATAAAAGAAAATCTGTTAAAATCAAGTAGTTTAGTAAAAATATCTGCAAGTTGAAATTCAATAGAAACATAATCAATATCAATATCACCTATCTCATAATGATCTCTAAGAAAGTGATATTGAATCTCTATGTGCTTAGTCTTATTATGTTGATTTGCATTTTAGTCATATGAATAGTACTAGTATTATCACAAAATATTTTAACATGGTCATAATGAAAATCATAATCAAGGAGAGTATGTTTCATCCAAAGGACTTGAGCACAACAAGCCCCTGCCGCAACATACTCCGCTTCGATGGTTGAGAGGGTTATAGAATTTTGTTTCTTGGAAGACCATGAAACAAGAAAATTTCCTAAAAACTGACATGTTCCACTTGTACTCTTCCTATCCACTCCACAACCTGCATAGTTAGCATCCGAAAAACTCGTCATTGAAAATTGTCCGATTTTCGGATACCATAGACCCATTCTAATAGTGCCCTTAAGGTATCGAATAATGCGTTTTACCGCAATCAAGTGGGACTCTTTAGGACAAGATTGGAATCTAGCACAAAGACATACACTAAACATGGTATCCAGCCTACTAGCCATTAAGTACAACAAACTATCAATCATGCTTCTATAAAGTTTTATGTCTACACTTTTACCTTGTTCATCTTTGTCAAGTTTAGTTGAGGTAGCCATGGAAGTTTTGCTAGTCTCTGACCCTTTAAGTTCGAATTTCTTTATGAGTTCCTTTGTGCACTTGACTTGACTTATAAAGATCCCATCACTACTTTGCTTAATTTGGAGTCCAAGGAAGTAGTTTAGCTCTCTCATCATAGACATTTCAAACTCATTCTGCATACATGATTCAAACTTTTTGCAAGTATTTGTTAATAGATTCAAAAATTATATTATCAACATAAATTTGAACAATGAGAATGTCACTATCAACATGCTTAGTAAACAAAGTAGTATCCACTTTACCTTTAACAAAACCTTTTGAAAGAATAAATGTTGAAACTCTTTCGTACCAAGCTTTAGGAGATTATTTTAAACCATACAAAGCTTTATCTAGTTTGAAAATAAAATTTGGATGTATAGGATCAACAAACCCGGGAGGTTGTTCAACATATGCTTCCTCTTCAATAAAACCATTTAAAAAGGCGCTTTTGACATTCATTTGAAAAAGTTTGAAATTTTTATAAGAAGCAAAGAAAGTGTGATCCGTATAGCTTCGAGCCGTGTTACGGTGCAAGGTTTCCTCAAAATTGATTCCCTCGATTTGAGTATAACCTTAGGCCACTAACCTAGCTTTATTCCTAACAACATTTCCCGGCTCATCCAACTTGTTCCTAAAAATCCATTCAGTACCAATTGTTGGTCTATCACGGGGTCTAGGAACGAGATGCCAAACTTGATTTCGCTCAAATTGATTGAGCTCTTCTTGTATTGCTAGCAACCAATATGAGTTATCCTCAACTTTGAGGATGTTTTTGAGTTCAATATGAGAAATGAAAGCATAATGACCACACAAATCATGGAGTTTGGAGCGAGTAAATACCCCCTTTGATACATCACCTATGATGAGATCTTTGGGATGACTTGTAGCGTATCTCTAATCTTTTAAAAGTGGTTGAGATGGTTCCACTTCATCTTCTTGAACTTCACTATTAAGTTTTTGCTTGTCTTCTTGGGTGGGTGAGTCCTCCAAGGATACTTTCTCTATGTCTTCACCTAAAGTGTCAATCTCTACAACATTCTTAACAAAGGCATCAGATCCTTCAAATTTAACATATATAGATTCTTCAATTGTAAGAGAGGATTTATTGAATACTCTATAAGCTTTACTAGTATTAGAATAACCAACAAAAATTGCTTCAAAAGCCTTAACATCAAATTTACCCTAGTTATCTTTGGTGTTCAAAATAAAATATTTGCATCCACAAACTCTAAAATATGAAGCATTTGGTTTTCTTGATAATAGATTTTAAAAGAATTCTTGAAGAATTTTTACAAAAATAAATTCTGTTTGATGCATAGCATGCGGTGTTTACGGCCTCGGCCCATAAGTATTGAGAGAGCCCGTATTCACTAATCATAGTCTACCCATTTTCTGAAGAGTACGATTCTTCCTTTCAATGACTCCATTTTGTTATGGAGTTCTAGGACAAGAAAACTCATGCTTAATTTCATTTTTTCGCAATAAGTGACGAAGGATTGGTTGATGAACTTATCACCTCTATCACTTCTTATGCGCAAAACCGAAAAACCATTTCCTTTTCAACCCTTTTTTGAAAAACATTAAAATGTGAAAAAGCTTGATCTTTATGTTCCAAAAAGAAAATCCATGTGAAACGGAAAAAATCATCAAATAAAACAAAAACAAAGTGATTTTCATTTAAACTTTTAGTTTTAGTAGGACCAGACAAATCCATGTGGATCAATTCTTATGTCCTAGATGTTATGATATCCTTGATTGGTTTGAAAGAGGACTTGGTTTGTTTCCCAAGTTAGCACGCATCACAAATGTGATCTGAAAGTACACCTAGAGGGGGGGTGAATAGGTGTACCGCTAAACTAATAAACTAAATGCGGAAATTAAAACTAATTGCAACAACACTTAGTGCAACCAACGAGTGTAGCCGAATTTCCCGTGAAGGGCTCTGGACTAACTCCACTTGATTCCTCTGAATAAGAGTTGAGGCGCTATATGAAGCTCTCGTGGTTAAGCACAAGTGAGGCACACAAACACACAAGCATGTATATGATATGACAAAGTAAAGCAATGCACAAATAAAGAAAGAGAGAGTTTAGAGTCAATGGATCAAACGCAAATAATAAGATGTGTTTCGAGGTTCGAGCACCGAGCTCTACGTCCCCGCCTTCACCGAGAAGGATTCCCAATCCACTAGGAGTACCGAACTCCTCTCTCAACCAATACAACCTCCACCGAGGCAATACAAGGGGTCTACCGAAGACCGGAGTACCGAACTCCACCAATTCAACCAATACAACCTCCACCGAGGCAACACAAACACCACCTCACACAAGAGGGGTTGGCCCTAGCCAATAACCACAATCCACCTCACCAAGAGAGATCCACCTCACCAAGAGAGATACAAACACCAACTCCACCTCTCATTAGAGGGAGCACACCACAATCTCAACCTCTACCAAAGAGGGAGCTAACCACCACCCAAATCAACCTCTACCAAAGAGGGATGCAACAAGCAAAGGGTTACAACAAGGTGGTATATCTCAACCACAAACAAATTTCTTTTTCCACAAAACAAGTGATCCTATAGAGAGGATAGAATGATAGCTCAAGTGTGGAAAATCAAGTGTTTAGAAATCAAAAACTCAAAGAAAACTATTGGGAAAATAGTTAGGATAAGAATAAAATTAAGATAAAAAACCAATCCCAAAGCTTTTCCTTTTTCTTGAATTTTCCAAACCCTTTTGAAACAAATAAAGATGAACTCTTTAAGCACCAAAAACTTTTTGAAAACTTGCTGGAATAAACACTAGAGAGTAGGAATTTTTGGCTCTAAAAATCTTAAGGAAAAACTCAAACCAATGGGGTATATATACTCCTCCCAAGAAACTAGCCGTTGGAGCTGAAAAACAGCTCTGACGGCTGGCGGTCGACCGGCCCGGTCGACCGCCAACGATCAAAAATTTGACCGTTGGAGCATCGGTCGACCGCCCGGTCGACCGCCCAAATCCAGAGAGCAACTTTGTTCTCTGGACGGTCGACCGCCCGATCGACCGTGCCTTGCTCACGGTCGACTGTCCAGTCGACCGCCCCCACCCGAGAGTGGGGGACTTGCAGTCGGTCGACCGCACGGTCGACCGGCCCAAGTAGCTGGCCAAACGTGCACGTTTTGTGCACGTCGGTCGACCGGTCCGGTCGACCGCCAGAGCCTGGCAGAAGGCTTTCTGGGTCAGAAAAACTTGGTTTAAAATATTCTAAAAAATCCATAAATTTTTTAAAAATCAACAAAAATAGTTTAGTATAATGCGTTGAAATACAAACTTGTGTGAAAAATTTCAACACAAATTTCAAACTTTTTGAACCATTTTTGTGTTATGGAAAAATTACCGAAAACCAAAAACCGTATTTTTCAAAACTTGGATTTTTCAAATGAAAATTCGTTTTGTCCAAAACTTATCCAAATACAAAAACATGATATTTAAACACTTTGAAGCATGTTGCATATGGATAGAAATCCAATACACAAGAAACATATATATATATATATATTCATGTTTTTGACTTTAAATACGAAAATATGTTTTGATAAAATACCAAAACACTAAAACTCATGAATAGGCATATCAAAAGAAGTTTGTCTAGGAAATTTAGCATGCATGTATATAGAACACATCTAATATACATTTAAACCATTTAAACTTGTATTGATACTATCTATTCATGAAAACCAATATCGGTTAAACCAAAAACCGAAAAACCGAATCCAAAACATGAAACGTGTGTGTGTTGTGAACTTGAGCATATCACACTATCTAGTCTTTACAAATGAATCTAAAACAAACTATAAACTAGGTACCGATGTCTTCTTAACGAACTCCGTCTTCAAGTCGACTCGATCCAAACCGTGATCCACCGAGCTTGACTCCAACGAGTGCTATATGAGATCTTTGACGCTCGGGCTCTGGAATCACCAAGTGAAAGGCTTCAAAACTCCTTTGTTGAAGCTAATCACCAACAAATATCTTGATTAAAGATCTAAAACTAAACATCACAAGATTATTAGCAAACATAACTACATGAGTTAATCATCATCAAAACTAGAGTGGAAGGCCTCTGGGCCAACACGATCCTTTTCAAACTTCAAGTAAAGAATACTATTCACCGATTCCTTAGAATTGATTCTAGAAAGATGGTCAAAAGATACATGGCCTAATCTTTTATGCCATAACCATGAATCCTCATTAAGAGCATTTAAATATTTAGTTTTGTAATCTAGATTATACATATCAATAATATAAACATTGTTGGCCCAAGGCCCATCGCTCTAGTTTTGATCATGATTAACTCATGTATTTATAGCACTAATGATCTTGTGTGTAATTAGTATCAGATATTTAATCAAGATCTTAGTTGGTGCTTAGCTTCAACAAAGGATTTAAAGTCAGAGTTTTGGAGCTAGCACGTGTTGATTCAAGAGCTTGCGCATCAAGATTGCATCAAGTACTCAAGAGGAGTCTAGCTCATTGGATCAAGGTTTGGACCAAGTAAAGAAGGAGAAGAAGACCTTCAAGAGAAGATTTCCAAGAAGACTTGTGCCATGTTTGTAAGTGTCAAGATTTTATTTTTAGATAAAATGTAAAGAATAGATTAGTTGGTGGATTGCTCAAGTTCATATACACTCACACACAAGATTTAGATGTGTTTTCATAAAAGAGTTTTCGTTTTGAAAAATACTGGTTTGATTTTTTAAGCTTCAAAATATACATGTGTTTTATCAAAACTTATTTTAGAGCTTATTGTTAAAAATATAGATATTTCATCATATATGTATAGTGGATCATATCCATGCACACTAAGCTTCAAAAGTGTTTAGAATATCTTGTTTTTGTATTTGAAAAAGTTTTGAAAAAATCGTTTTTAAAAAATATAGGTTTTTGTTTAAGGCAAACCTTCTATATTACAAAAATAGTTCAAAATGTTCGTAATATGTTTTGATTTTTAATCAAACATGTTTGTATTTTAAAGTATATCAATGAACTTATTTTTGTAGAATTTATGAGAATTTACGGGATTTTATTGAAGGAAAAAGACCAAGTTTTTAATCCCTAAAAATGTTGGATTGGCCTTCTACCGGTCGACCGCACGGTCGACCAAGCCAGAAGTCGGTCGACCGAGCGATCAACCGATGTGCACATACATGCACGACCTTATTTGGCTAGAGGGCCGGTCGACCGACCCAGTCGATCGCTAGAGAGTTCTGCTCTCTGGATCTGGCCCCGGTCGACTGGGCGATCGACTGACAGAGAGCTCCTGCTCTCTGTATCCAGGCCTCGGTCGACCGGCTGGTCGACCGATTGCACAACGGTCAGAAATCTGATCGTTGCCTGGTCGATCGGGCGGTCGACCGACGGCAGGATTTCTTGCTGAGTTGGCCTCCAACGGCCATATTTTTGGAGCCTATAAATTTGTGCTTCACTTGGACTATTTTCTACAAGATTTTAAGTGGATTTTCAAGATAGTTTTTTCTTACACTTCTAAGTATTTATCTCCATTTGTTTAGAGCTAAATACTTCCATATCAAAAGGAGAGTTTTTCAAGAGTGTTTTGTAAAAGAGATTTCTTGAGTTTTTCACCACCAAATCAATCCTAGTTTTCTCACACACACTTGAGCTATCCATTGCTATATCAATCCTATAGGTATCTTTGTTGTGAGAGTGTTTGAGGTGATCAAAGTGTTGAGATCACCAAAGTGTTTTCATTCTTATATTTGAGGAGGCGAACTTGGGGGTTCGTGTTGTTTCGAGTTCTTGTGGGAGCTCGGTGTAGAGGTGCAGCCTCGGCAAGCTAGTGTGCTTGCATGTGTAGCTCTTGCGGGAACAAGAGAGGGACTAGTGAGTCCAAAAAGTTCTAGTGTGAACTCGTTGTAGGTGTTGCGGCACCGAGTGATCCGGTGGGATCGACTCTAGTGGAAATCCTTCATAGTGTTGAAGGCGGGGACGTAGTGCAAGGGTGCTCGAACCTCAAAACAAATCTCCCGTGTTTGCGATTGCTCTCTCTCTCTCTCTCTATCTCTCACTTGTGTTTATATCTTGCATGCTTATATTGCTTTCATCTTTATATGCTTGATATATACTTGTGCTTATATTGATATACGCTTGGGGATTGTTTGCTCACACTTGTATTTAACCAAGAGAGCCATAGCGGCACCTCAACTCTTATCTAGAGGAATCTTCAGAAGATAGTCTAGAGCCCTTCATCGGAAATTCGGCTACACTCTTAGGTTATACCTTGTGTGTTTAGCTTAATAATTTTTAGTTTGATTAAATAGTTTAATTCCGCATTAATTCTTCATTGGATTAGCTAGTCACCTATTCACCCCCTCTAGGTGATTTCAATTGGTATCAGAGTTTTATGCTCTTGATTTGGGTCTAACAACCTAGAGTTAACGACCCTTATTTTTGGCTAATCACAATATTTATACACACGCATGGATTTCTTGTCACCTCCTATGGTTGATATTCTTAACATCCAAACTTGGAAGGTTAAGATATCAATGTACCTCAAAGCTCTTGTATTCATGTTTATTTTGCCACTATTAAAGATTCATATTGTTTAAATGGCAAATATCTAGAGGCTAACTCAAAAGCCCTTCATGTTTTAAAAAGTACCCTAAATGATGAATATTTTTCTAGGGTTGCTAATTTTGATTCGGCTTTTGTAGTTTGGAACACTATAGTCTCCCTTGACGAATAAAAGCAATACTATGCAGGGAGTGACTCGGATGATGGAAGTGATGCTTTCAACTTGTGCTACATGATCTAAGGGGATAACCCCCTTGAGGTAAACTCTGAATCCGAGCTAGAAGAAGATATTGACATGTCGTATGATGAGCTTGAATTTTTTTATCAACAACCTCTTGAAAAATATGATTTGCTTAAAAAGGGTAATAATAAATTGAAAAAGAACAACACTTCTCTGTTAAAAGAAAATGACCCTCTTAAAAATAAATTTACTTGTATTTCAAAAGAAAATGATCTGTTGAAAAGGATAATATTTTCTTGACTTCTAAATTAAATGATCACTGTGAAGAAAATACTTCTTTGAAAAATAAAATATTTTGGTGGAAAAAAAAAAAATTATTTTGGAAGAAAACAACTCTTTGAAAAGAAAATTTGTTTCAAAAGAAAAAGAAAACATTTCTAAAAAGAAAAAGAGTGTTGATTTCTCATCATGCTTTTTATGCTACTATTGATAAAAATGAGATTCAATTTTTGAAAAATAGAATAGATTGTTTGAGCTCAACTTTGAGCAATTGTACATTTAATCATAATAGATTGGAAACCTTGTTTCAAAAGAAACAAGCTCCACATGTTCACGCACATCACCCACGATACACATATGCACATCATGATTATACTCATTCTCATGTGCATACTAGAGCGTACAAATATACACATTGCGGCCGCAAAGGCCATTTAGCAAAATTTTGTTTTGATAAGATAAACCATATTAATTTTGCTAATAAAAATGTTTGGGTTCCAAACAACGCTAACTCCCGTGGACCCAAAAGAAAACGGATACCAAAGTCCCACCTTTTGTGTTTGATGTAGGTCGTGGGCTCTCACATGACGTGAGAGGTTTTGTGCCTTGGTGGTGGATGCATGGGCTAGATGGACATACAATCGATGCATCACTATCAAGAAAGTTTGGTGGGAGGACCACCATAGTTTGGAGATATAGAGATGTGCCCTAATGGTTTTGGTAACTATCTCTAACTTCTTATTTGTTTACATGCTTTTAAATTATTACTTTTTAGCATATTTTTCATGATTGTTATTAAATGCCATGTTTTTAGACTTATGACATACATGTATAATAATTGAGATACACTCATATTCATATGGATTCATATTTTGTGTTCTCACTTTAGTTTAGCTATTGTGTATATCATTACTCTAAAACATGTGCATTTACCTTAATAATCATGTTTGTTTATAGTTTTGCACTTCATATTTTGATTACATGTTTAAATGTATATTTTTATTAAAACTTGTGCATATACTCGTACAACTAGTGAGACACATTTAATTATTAAATGTTTGTTCTTAATTGTTCATTTGTACCCATTAGATGTACTAGTATAGCCTAGTTTTGATGATTCGTGCATTTTAACTTGTTTTCCCTATCTTATGCATGTTTTGCTTCATGTACATGTTATTCTTGTCTAAAACTAATAAATATACATGTATACCCTTGAGTCTCTTGCCTTCATGCAAATTATATTATAGACTCTTTTATATTTGGGATATGTATGTATATTGTTAATTTTGGATAAAACATACATATACCTTGAAGTTTGTTTTGAATGAAAAATAATTTTTTATAATCTACATGTTTTTTGATAAAAGAAATTCATGTTCGTTTTGAGCCTCATTGACTATTTTTCATGATTATGCTAATCACATAACCTTTGTACACTCACATTATTTTTATTTACTCATGATTTTGTTTCATGAACACATTTTTGAGCTTTATACATTTCGAGTGTCAACTTTTGTGTATTTAGTATGATCCATGAGATATATATGTTTTGTTTTCATGTTGAATGATCTTTAACTAGTTTTTTAAAAATTACTTTAAACTAGTTATTTATTCTTCATTGGGTAGAGTTTTCAAATTATGCAAATATTTTCAAACTCTTATTTTTGAAAACCCTACCAACCCTTGAAGGGCGGATGGATGGGCGACCATGCCTTGTATGCTCAAATTAAATATTCTTTATCATGTGTATGAATAGGGTGGATAGTTATGAGTAATACATATGAACTTCATGAAATTCTATTTTGGTATACTCATATATATTTTTCTTATATATATATGCTTCAAATTTCAAATAATATAAATTTCTATTGGTATTTTCATTTTCATATATATATATATATAAATATATATATATATATCTATATATATATATATATATGATTTGTGCGTGTTTTACACTCTTTACATGTTTAAGCACAAATAATATTTATGCTAAGCTTGACTTAAATCTTGATTTTAATATCTCAATTGGTATTTTAATGAGCTTATGCATTATTTTCAATTGGTATTTCAATTGATATCAAAATATACTTCATATTTTACCTTTTAATTGATATCAAAATTACAATATACTTCAATTGGTATCAACATGTTTCGACTTCAATTGGGTTTTGATTTCAATTGGTATCAAAAATATTTTAACTTTTATTTGGTATCAAAATTTATCATATATTTCAATTGGTATTAAAATATAAAATATTTTACTTTCATTGGTATCAAAATTTATAAATGTTTCAATTTCAATTGGTATCAAAATTTCCAATTTCAATAGATATCAAAAATCTTGTGATATCTTAAAATTTTTTTGTTTATTTACAGGTGATATCTTAAATTTAGTTTACTTACAAATAGTATCTCAAAATTTGATTTGTTGATTTAAGAACAGTCAAAATTTGTCTTTAAAGTGATGTTTAAAATGTTTTGATATGTATTGCCTATATGCAAGGGGAGCTTAACATCTCTTCTATATATAGATTCATGTTGAGTGTATCTTATATTAAGGAGCTTGACATCTCTTCTTTATGTGGTACACGTGTGTAAGGGGAGCTTAACATCTCCACTTATGCATTGTATATTATGCTTTATGTGAGTTAGGATCTTATCATCCCTTCTTCATGTTATGCATGTATGCAGGGGGAGTTAACTTACCTTCTTCCTCTTTATGAATGTATATCGCATATATATCCTTATTGTTGATTTATTTTTCACCCCTTTGTTGATGATTGACAAAAAGGGAAAGAATGATTTTGAATTTATTTATGCATATTTATTTTGAGTTTATATATGCATATTTAGAAATTGAGTTTATGCATATATTGAGTTTATACATGTTCTACATTTTATAGGGAGAAGGATTTTGAAAGTTTATTCAAAAAGGGGGAGAAGGTTTTCGGGGAGAAGAATTTTTTGCTCTATGCATGTTTCTCTCACCTTATTTATGCATATATATTTGATTAGTTTTATGCCCTTCATTGAATATCTATTTGTTTATTGTTATGTATGAGTTAAGGGGGAGCTTCTATGAAGCTTAACTTTAATCCTTGCAGATATAACTCCATGAGTTTTGTCATCATCAAAAAGGGGAGATTGTGGGCCCAGAGGCCTTCCACTCTAGTTTTGATGATGATTAACTCATGTAGTTATTGTTTACTAATAATCTTGTGATATTTAGTTTCAGATAATTGATCAAGTTATTAGTAGGTGATTAGCTTCAACAAAGGTGTTTGGAGCTTTCACATGGTGATTCAAGAGCTCGAGCGTCAAAGTTCACATCTAGCACTCGGTTAGAGTCAAGCTCGGTGAATCGCGTTTGGATCGAGTCGACTTGGAGACTGCGTTCTACAAGAAGGCTTCGGTTTATTTAGTTAAGATTTTGTTTAGATCCATTATAAAGATTAGATAGTGTGATATGCTTAAGTTCACAACACACACACGTTTCATGTTTTGATTTTGGTTTTCGATTTAACCGATCTTGGTTTTCATGAATAGATAGAATCAAAATAAGTTTACATGGTTTAATGTATATTAGATTTGATCTATATACATTTATGCTTCATATACTTAGAAAAACTTATTTTGATATACTATTCATGTGTTTGGAGTTTTGTATTTAGACAAAATCTATTTTTGGATTTAATGTCAAAAACATAGATATAATACCTTTCATGTATATTGGATTCTATCCATATACTATATGTTTCAAAGTTGTTTAAATATCATGTTTTTGTATTTACATGTGTTTTGAAAAAATCGGATTTCCATTTCAAAAATCCAAGTGTTGGAAAATACAGAATTTGTTTTAAGGCAAAATTTTTCAAGTCACAAAAATAGTTCAAAATGTTTGTAACTTGATTTGATTTTTACTCAAACATGTTTGTATTTCAAAGATATAACATGAACTGATTTTTGTGAAATTTATGTAATTTTATGGGATTTAATTAAAGATAAAACCCAAGTTTTTAAGACCTATATTAGCGGGACTGGCTGACTGTCGGTCGACCGGGCCGGTCGACAGTAGCAGTGGACGGTCGACCGGGCCGGTCGACCAACGTGAATAGAGCGTGCACGCAGCCAAGCTGGGGAGGCCGGTCGACCGAGTCAATCGACCGCCAGAAAGCTCTGCTCTCTGGAAAAGCCTCCGGTCGATCGAGCAGTCGACTAGACAGAGAGCTCTGCTCTCTGGAAAAGCCTCCGGTCGACCGAGCTGTTTACCGGACAGAGAGTCTGCTCTCTGTATCCGGCTTCGGTCGACCGGGCGATCGACCGGCCAGAGAGCCGTTGCTCTCTGGATTCAGCCCGGTCGACCGGGAGGTCGACCGGTAGGCGTAACGGTCAAAAATTTGACCGTTGGCCGGTCGACCGGAAGGGCAATCTGACCCTTTTCAGCTGCCAACGGGAAGATTTGAAATGAGGGTATAAATACCCCATTTCTTGGTTGTTTTCAAAAAGATTTCCAAGAGCAAAATTTCTCTCATTTACAAGTGTTTTAACACTAGTTTTCAAAAGAGTTTTTAAGCTTAAAGATTTTATCTGTTATTTGTTTTAAAGGGTTGGAAAAATCAAGTAAAGGAGAAGTCTTTGGATTATTTTTGATCTTCACTTTATATTCATTCTAGAAGTTTTCCAAGAGTTTTTCTTTGTGATTTTGATTTCCAAACTCTTTATTTCTCACGCTTGAGCTTATCATTCTATCCTATCTATAGGATCTTTGTTTTAGTGAGAAAATTGGTTTGTGGTTGTTAGATCACCAAGTGTAAACCTTCCATTGATTTTGATATCCCTCTAGTGAGAGGTGATTGAGTTGTTATCCCTCAAGTGTGAGGTGATAGTGGAAGTGGTATTTGGCTCCCTCTAGTGAGAGATAGAGATTGTGTTGGAATCCCTCAAGTGTGAGGTGATTGATTTGTTGTTTGGCTAAGTGCCTATCCCTCTAAGTGTAGAGGGGATTTGTTTATGCCTTGCCTCTAGTGAGAGGTTGTATTAGTTGAGAAAGGAGTTGTGTACTCCCGGTTGTATTTACCCAAATCCTCAGTGGAGGTTCCCTGTGTGGGAAGTCCTGTGTGGACGAGTTAGTGGTAATCCTTCTGTGTGAAGGCAGGGACGTAGAGCTGTGTGCTCGAACCTCATAACATATCTTGGTGTTTGCGATTGATCCACTTTCTCTAACTCTCTCTCTTACATTTGTGATTGATTCATATTTTCATATCATATACATGCTTGTGTTGTTTGTGTGTGCCCATACTTGTGTTTAACCAAGAGAGCTTTACATAGCACCTTAACTCTTATTCAGAGAAATTCAGAGGAGTTAGTCCAGAGCCCTTCTCCGGGAATTCGGCTACACTCGTTGGTTACACTAAGTATGTTACATCAAGTTTTTAATTCCACATTATTGATCATTAGATTAGCCTTACAACTATTCACCCCCCCTCTAGGTGTATTTTCAGTTCCCTCATGAGTGACCAATAAGTGTTCCCAAATCTTATAGGCGGATTTGCAATGAATGACCCTTATCATGTCATCCTCATTCAATGCTAAAAGTAAGGCTTTTTGAGCCTTTGAATTAGCATCATATTCCTTGGAGGCAAGATCGGACCAAGTGTCCTCCTCACCGGTGGGTGCACTTAAAATACGGTTATCCTAACTTTTCATATGGGAAAGTTAAGGCCATCAAACTTAGGAGGGGTCCTAATACTGTCGCCCATCTTTACTAGTGTATGAATGAAGAAATTTATAGAATGATTAGCAAATTAGGATCTCCCTAAGGATGTTAAACCAAAAACCAAAGACCTTGCTCTGATACCAATTGAAATTACACCTAGAGGGGGTCAATAGGTATAAGGCTAATCAATTCAATATTCAATGCAAAATAAAAATGAGATGATACAAACGATCACTCAAAGTAAGATTAGAAGTCGTATAACCCGTGAAGAGTTATGAACTTCTTCCTCATGATTTCTCTAGATAAGAGTTTGAGGTGCTCAATGCAATCTTTTTGTAAGAGTATAGATCGACAATAAATGAATGAATATAACGTAGATAAGATAGACAAGTAAATCAATCGCAAACAAAGAGATTTGTTTCGAGATTCGAGCCACCGCTCTACGTCCCTGCCTTCACCACCGTGAAGGATTTTCAGTCCACTAGAACTTTTTACCAAAGGAATTACAATCACTATGGAGTACACAACTCCCCAACGAACTCCTTTAGTCCAGAGGTAGCGTAGAACCAATACAATAAGCACTGGGTGATCAAAAGACCACAAACTCTCTCTTGAAAACACTTCTTTAAAAAAACCCTAGAGAATAATATATAAGATTGAAGCTCAAGGTTTTATAAGTGAAATTTTAAAATAGAAGAGAGATTTTTAGAATCAAAACTTTAAGAGAATTTCAGAGAATAAAAGCATAAAAACTGAAACAAAAAACTTTTTCTCAAGTAAGCACAAAACTTTGAATCTTTCAAATTATTGTTATAAAAACCTCTACCCTAATGACCCCTTTATATAGGTTTTACGAAGAGTAAACTTAGAATAGTTTTACCAGCATAAAGAAGGAATAAATTGACCCTCAAAATCAACTATCCGCATTTTGAATTTAGACATGTTTTAAAAATAACTAAAACAAAACATTCAGAATTGCCAATCGGGCATAATGGCGGTCCACCGGCCGATCGACCGGCAGATTCAAAAATCTGACCGTTAGCACTTCGCGGTCGACCGGTCGGTCGACCATGACAAACCGAGAGTTGGCTGCTTACAGCCGGTCGACCGCCCGGTCGACTGCAACAGGGACCGGTTGACCGCCTGGTCGACCGGGAACGTGCACAACGTGCACACCCCCAATTGCCAGAACTCCGGTCGACCGTGCGGTCGACCGTTCTGGATTGTAATAGGCACGGTCGGCCACCCGGTCGACCGACCTTGGCAAAAACAGTTTTGAAAAATCTTTTGAAGATATGTAAAGTTTTAAAATATTTATGTTTGAATTTTGGAAGATAGGAAACTAGATATAAGTTCAAAAACTTGATAAAAATATTTTAGAAAATTTTAGAACTAAAATCATGCTTTTGAAAAACGTGCATTTTGATGTGTGTGTATTTTTGAGTTTCAACTATATATATTAATCTTTAACAAAAACTATTTACAAGATGAGTCTACAAGCAGACGTCTCTGAAACTTGATGTTGAGCAGTGATTGAGCTAGAGCCTAATATCCTATGATTGAGCCATCCATACCTGTACCAACCTAAAATTCATTCTTGAACTTTTATTAGTACCATATAGTTTTTATATGGTTTGTTATCATCAAAACACATAACCCAGGGATTGTAACCTTTGGGCCAACAAGAACAACACAACACGAACCAACAAGTTTGCTAAGGCCGCACCTCTACAACTCCTCAAAATAGAAGGTGGAACACTTGGTGATCTTAACACATCATCACCCTCAAACCCCTCACAAATAAAACTCCTATAAGATAGATATGGCTATGAAAAGTTCAAGCTTGTATGAGAAAAAATAAGATAGAGTTGAAAGTGAAAAACTCAAGAAAGCTTTAATAAAATCAAGAGATTCACTCTTGAAAAACTTCTTTTGAATTGCAAATGAAGCTCTAAAATCTTGTTGAAAAACTTCTGTGGAAGGCTGAAAAATAGCTTTAGAAAACTCTCCCAAAAATCTTAACCAAAACTGGCCCAAAGCATCCCAATTTACAGCTACAAAAAAAACTAGCCATTGGGGGCTAGATAGCTTGTTGGTCGACTGGTCGGTCGGCCAGCCAACGATCATATTTCAGACCGTTGGGGTTTCCAGTCGATCGCCCAGTCGACCGTACCCAGGTCTTGACATGTCATTCGACCGCTCGATCAACCGAGGCAAGAGCCAGAGAGCACTATTCTCTTGGTCGGTCGACTAGGGCCAGATCCAGAGAGCAAGCTCTCTGGATCGGTCAACCGCCTGGTCGACCGGCCCTCAAGCCAGGGCAGCGTGCACGTTTTGTGCACATTGGTCGACCGCTCAATTGACCAACCTCTGGTTCGTCGGCTGGTCAGTTGACCGCCAGAAGCCCAGGTCAGGGTTTTATAGGGATGAAAACTTGGTTTTACCCTATAAATTCTAATAAAATACAATATATCCACAAAAATAAGTTCTTATCAATACTTTGAAATACAAATATGTGTGATCAAAAATCAACATATATTACAAATAATTTGAGCTATTTTTGCGATATAGAAATTTATCCTTAAACAAAAATCAGTATTTTCAAAATTAAACTTTAAATGAAAAATCGTTTTTTTCAAAACTTATCCAAATACAAAAATAGGATATTTAAAGCTTGTTTGAATCTTAATGTGTATGGATATGATCCAATACACATATAAGATGAAATATCTATGTTTTTTTACAATTAAGTTCAAAATAAATTTTGATTTAAACAAAACTTAAAAAGTTTGAACTAGAAACATCAAACTAAGTTTTTCTAAATATTTGAACCAACAATGTATATAGATGAAATTTAATGTACATATAAAATATTTAAACTTGTTTTGATGAAATCTATTCATGAAACCAATAGATGTATACTTTGAAGCTCAAAAATCAAAACATGTATTTTTAAAAACTAAAACTATTTCTTATGAAAATACATATATAAATTTTTTTTTTGTGTGTGTATGAGGTTGATCAATCCACAACTAATCTATCCATTATATTTTTCTAAAACATAAAATCTTAACACTTACATACTCGACTCAAGTCTTGAAAATCTTCTTCTCTATCTTGACTTGGTCCAAAACTTTAGTCCAAAGAGCTAGACTCTTCTTGAGTACTTGATGTGATCTTGACGCGTGAGCTTTTGAATCAACACGTGCTAGTTTCAAAACTTGACTTCGAATCTTTCGTTGAAGCAAAATACCGGCTAAGATCTTGATCAAATATCTAAAACAGTAGAAACACAAGATCATTAGTACTATAACTACATGAGTTAATCATCATCAAAACTAGAGTGATGGGCCTTTGGGCCAACAATCTCCCTCTTTTTAATGATAACAAAACTCATCGAGTTTTATATGCATGGATTAAAGATAAGCTTCATAGAAACTCCCCTTGACTCATGCATAGCAATAAACAAATAGATATTCAATAAAAGCACTTAAACTAAACAAATATATATGCATAAATAACAAATATTTAACATGCATATAAACTCTAAATTCTTCTCCCCCTTTTTGTCAATTCATTAACAAAGGGTTGAAGATAAACAAACAATAAAGATGTATATAAGATATATATTCATGAAGATGAGAGACGTTAAGTTAGCTTCTCCTGCATTCATGCATTACATGGAGAAGGGATTATTAAATCCTAACCTACATATGCCTAATATACGATGTATAGACGAAAATGTTAAGCTCCCCCTACACACGTATACCACATAAAGAAGAAAGGTCAAGCTCCTTAATATATAAAATACATTCAGCATTAATCTATAAATAGAGGAGAAGTTAAGCTCCCCTTGCATATAAATAATACATATCAAACAAATTTTGAAAGAAATTTTGATATTACTTTAAAACAATTTTGAAATTTCTTGAAGTCAACAAAATGAATTATGATACCAATGAGATCAAATAGTAGTTGACAAAATTAAATTTTGGTACCACTTGTAGATAAATAAAATTTTTAAGATACTAATTGTAGATTTTGATACCAATTGAAGGTGAAACATGAAGTACATTTTGATACCAAAAAAATACCAATTGAAATCAATGTATAAGCTTGTAAAGATACCAATTAACATTTAGAATTAAGTAAAGCTTAGCATAAACAGTTTGTGCTTAAACAAAATATATGGCATTGTAAAATAAGCACAATCTAAATCAAATATATGCATGTATGAAAATAAAAATACCACTTGAAATTTGGTGCATACATATATAGAAAACACATATGAGTACACAAAAATAGAATTCTATGAAGATCATGTGTATAACTAATATCACTCTAACCTTATCATGCACATGTTAAAAAGATATTCAATAAGGCACACAAGGAATGGTCTCCCAACCAACCGCCCTTAGAAGGTAGGGATTTTCAAAAAAATAATTTTTGAAAATGATATGGTATATGTTGAAAATTCTACCTATTGAAGAATTCAAAAATAGTTTAAAGGTAATTTTAAAAACTAGCATGAAATCCTTCAAGTAAAGAATAAACACATAAATATATCTTATGAAAATATGTTAAACACACAATAATGGATACTCAAGATCTATAAAGCATAAAACATGTGCTTATGAAAATAAAGTCATAAGTAAACACACAATATGTGAGTGCACAAGAATCATGTAAATGATATTCATCAAAATAAACAATGAAGCTCAATAAATGAAATTTTTTTGTCATAAACATGAAAATCATCAAAACTAAAATCTTCATCAAAACCGAACAACTTCGAGGTATATGTATGTTTTGTTGAAACTAAAGTATACATACATATTCAAACATAGACGAGTCCATAAGAAATATTTCATGAAGGTAAGTGACTCTAGGATAGACATGTATCTTTATAATTTTGAACAAAATTATATACATGAAGTAAATAAATAACATGTATAAAAATAGAGAAAATAAGTAAAAATGCAAAAATCATCAAAAGTAGGTTATACAAATACATCTAATGAGTATTAAGGCACCCAAACAAAAAAATACAAGTATATCTTACTAATTGTACAAGTATAAATGAAGTTTTAATGAAAACTACATCTAAACATGTAATCAACACATAAAGCACAAAAATTAAACAAATATGATCATAAGGATAAATGCAAGTGCTTTTAGAATTAGGATGTAAACAATAGCTAAACTAATCGTAAGAACACAAAAATGTGAACCCATATGAATATGGGTGTATCTCAATTACTATATGTATATCATAAATCTAATGAGCATTGCATTTAGCATAATGAGCATTAAAATGACAACATGCTAAAAATTAATATTGAGAAAGCATGTTAACAAAATGGGAGTTAGAGATAGTTATCAAATCATATGAACTATTCTCTAGGTCTCCAAACTAAGGTGGTCCTCCGACCATGCTTCCTTGATAGTAATGCATCAATTAGGTATGTCCATCAAGCTCCAAGTGTATCCACCATCAAGGCACCAAATCTCTCACATTTTGTGAGAGCCCACACCTACATCAAACACAAGAGGTGGGAATTATGGTACCTATATTTTCTTGGGTCCATGGGGGTTAGAAACAATTGAAATCTAAACATTTTTATTTGCAAAATTTATAGAATTTATTCTATCAAAATAAAATCTTGCAAGATGGCCTTTGCGGCTACAATGTGTACATTTATACACTCTAGCATACAAATATAATGATGTGTATGAACATGGTGTGCATGTGGTGTATGCCGTGTAGGATGTGCATAAGTATGTGGAACTTGTTTCTTGCGAAACATAGATTCCAATCTAGAGTGGTTAAATGCATATTGGCTCAAAGTGGAGCCCAAACAATCAATATTCTTCTTCAATGAACAAATATCTTTTTCAATCTTGGAACAAGCAACATGAGAAAAAATATTATTTTTTTTTAGAAATGAAAATCTTTTCTTCTTCTATTAAAACAATTTTCTTTTTCAAAAATTTATTTTCATTTAAAATAATTTCCTTTTCCTCCAAAATAACTTGTTTTTCAAAAATTCATTTTCTTTTGAAATAAAACTCAATTTTGAAGAATCATTTTTATTTAACAGAATTATTTTCTTTTTTTAACTTTTCATTTTCAATTTTTAACAAATTAAATTTCTTAAGACGTTTATGACAAAAAGATGCAAGCTCATCATAAGGCTTGTCAATATCTTCTTTTAACTCGGATTCAAAATATACCTCAAGGGGGTCATCCCTTTGGACTATGTAGCATGTGTTGGAAGCATCACTTCCATCATCGAAGTCACTCTCCTTATGATGCGGCGTTTGTTTCCCAAGGGAGAGAAGAGTGTTTCAAACTACAAAATACGATTCAATATTAGAAACCCTAGATAGATATTCATTATTTAGGGTAGACTTAAAAGCATAAATGGTTTTTGCATTAGCCTCAATATTTTTGCCATTAACACAATATGAATCTTTAATGGTGGCAAAATAAACATGAATTCCTAGGGCTTTTAGCACATTAACATCTTTACTTTCCAATTTTAGAAGTCAAGAATGTCAAACATAGGAGGTGTCATGAAATCCATATGTGTGTAAAAAAAAATATTGTGATTAGCTAATTGTAGGATCTTAACTCAAGGTTGTTGACCCAAATCAAGAGCACCAAGCTCTAATACCAACTGTAAGTCACCTAGAGGGGGTGAATAAGTGACAAACTAATCTAATGCACAATAATACGGAATTAAAACTAATTATGCAAACTAAAAATGTTTGGCCAATACACAAAGTATAACACAAGAGTGTAGCCGAATTTCCGGTGAAGGGCTCTGGACTATCTCCTCAAGTTTCCTCAAGATTAAGAGTTGAGATGCCATTATGCCTCTCTTGGTTGAATACTAGTGTGAGCAACACAAGCAATCCCATTCATATATATCAATGAAGCACAAGAAATATCAAGCATCTAAAGATATAAGCAGTTTAAGCATGCAAGATTATAAACACAAGTGAGTAAAGATAAAGATAAGCAATTGCAAACATGGGAGAATTGTTTCGAGGTTCGAGCCACTGCTCTACGTTCCCGCCTTCAACACTATGAAGGATTTCCACTAGAATCGATCACGCAAGATCACTCGATGCTGCAACACCTATAATGAGTTCACACTAGAACTCTTGGACTCACAAGTCCCTTACTTGTTCCTGCAAGAACAACCAACACGAACCCACAAGTTCGCCGAGGCCGTACCTCTACAACTCCTCAAAATAGAAGGTGGAACACTTGATGATATTAACACTTGATCACCCTCAGACACCCTCACAAACAAAGCTCCTATAAGATAGATATGGCTATGAAAAGCTCAAGCTTGTGTGAGAAAAAATAAGATAGATTTGAAAGTGAAAAAGTCAAGAAAGCTTTTGATAAAATCAAGAAATTCACTCTTGAAAAAACTCCCTTTGATTTGAAAATGAAAACTCTAAAATTTTGTTGAAAAACTTCTGTCGAAGACTGAAAAATAGCTCTAGAAAACTCTCCCAAAAAATCTTAACCAAAACTGACCCAAAACACCCCAATTTATAGGCTACAGAAAACTAGCCGTTGGGGGCCAGATGGCCTGTCAGTCGACCGGCCGGTCGACCTGCCAACGGACATATTTCAAATCGTTGGGGTTGACGGTCGACTGAACCCAGGTCTTGACCTGTCGGTCGACTGCTCGATCGACCGAGGCAAGAACAAGAGAGCACTGCTCTCTTGGTCGGTCGACTGGGGCTAGATCCAGAGAGCAAGCTCTCTCGATCAGTCGACCGGCCCTCAAGCCAGGGCAGTGTGTACGTTTTGTACACATCAGTCGATCGCTCGGTCGACCAACGACCGGTCAGTTGACCGCCAGAAGCCCAGATCAGGGTTTTATAGGATTGAAAACTTGGTCTTTTGAAACCCTATAAATTTTAATAAAATATCATAAAATACACAAAAATAAGTTTTTATCAATACTTTGAAATACAAATATGTGTGATCAAAAATCAACACATATTACAAATAATTTGAACTATTTTTGCGGTATAGAAATTTAGTTTTAAACAAAAACCAGTATTTTTCAAAATCAAACTTTTAAATGAAAAACTGATTTTTTTCAAAACTTGTCCAAATACAAAAATAAGATATTTAAAACTCATTTGAATCTTAGTGTGTATGGATATGATCTAATACATATATAAGATGAAATATCTATGTTATTTTTTACAATTAAGCTCAAATAAGTTTTGACTTAAACAAAACTTAAAAAGCATGAACTAGAAACATTAAACTAAGTTTTTCTAAACATTTGAACTAACAATGTATATGGAAGAAATCTAATATACATATAAAATATGTAAACTTATCTTGATGAAATCTATTCATGAAACCAATAGATGTATACTTTGAAGCTCAAAATCAAAACATATATTTTTAAAAACTAAAACTATTTCTTATGAAAACACATATATAAATTTTTTGTGTGTGTATATGAGCTTGAGCAACCCACAACTAATCTATCCTTTATATTTTTCTAAAACACAAAATCTCAACACTTACAAACTCAACTCAAGTCTTGAAAATCTTCTCTTCCATCTTGAATTAGTCCAAAACTTTGATCTAAATAGCTAAACTCCTCTTGAGTACTTGATGCGATCTTAACGCGCGAGCTTTTGAATCAACATGTGCTAGCTTCAAAATTTTAATTTGAATCTTTCTATGAAGCTAAACACCGACTAAGATCTTGATCAAATATCTAGAACTATATAAACACAAGATCATTAGTACTATAACTATATGAGTTAATCATCCTCAAAACTAGAGTGATGGGCCTTTGGGCCATCATAGAATCCTTTTGTTGCCCCGAAGGCCTTTTACCCGAGTTTTAATGATGATTAACTTATGAAGTTATGTTATTAATGATCTTCTGTTTATTAAGTTTCAGATATAGGTCAAGATTATTATTAGTGTTTAGCTTCAACAATGGACTCGAAGTCAAGAATTGAAGCTATCACATGTTGATTGGAGAGCTCGTGTGTCAAGATGGCATTAAGTACTTGAGATGGAGTCAAGCTCTTCGGATAGTGTTTGGATCGAGTCGTCTTGGAGAAGAAGATCGACAAGAAGACTTGTATCTAGGTTTGTTTAGTTGTTTAGTTTAGACCTTGTATAAGAATAGAATAGTTTTGAGTTGCTCAAATATATATACACACACAAGTAAATAGTTTTGATTTTCAGTTTAACCATTTTAGTTTCTACAAGTTTTGAGCTTTGATTTATCATGTATACGTTTCTAATATATCAAGTAAACATATTTCTGTTTCATGAATAGATTTCATCAAAACAAGTTTACATGGTTTATATGTGTATTGGATTTCATCCATATGCATTTATGCTTTATATGTTTAGAAAAACTTATTTTGATGTATCTAGTTCATATGTTTAAGTTTTAATTTTATCAAAACTTATTTCAGTATTTATTGTCAAAAATAAGTATATATCATTTACTATGTGTATTGGATTATATCCATTGTTTGGACACATATATTGCATAAATATTATTACATTCCTACATATATTCTGTAATGAATATTACAAATAACTTGTCTTAATGTCCTAATTCATGCAGGGTATGATAGGGAGAAGATAATCATGAAATTTATTGAATTAAATTCAAAAGTTCAAAAGAAAGGGGATTGATTCAAATCCACAGGTTCTAGAAGCTATCTTATCTGAAAACTGGATATATCAAATAAGATAATATTATCTAATTTCAAGAGAAAAATGGATTGTTTGAAGACCCTATCTGTTTCGCTAAAGATAAGTGAATATCTTATCATTCTAGAAGATAAACTGAAAATCAAAGAGGATAAATGGATAGAGAAAAGATCAACGGATGAGATGAAGCAATTTAAATTTGGAATCAGGCTGGATACAGTTTAGCATTTTAATCATAACTTTCATTACCGAAGTTCAAATCTTATGATTCAAGATGATACAGAAAGAAAACTTAAAGGGCTACAATTCTTCTGTTTATCACTTGTTTCAATTATATCATTTTATAAGTGATATTCAGCAATCAACACGCCAACAGCCTGCAGATCAGAATTGAATTTCTGGATAAATCAAATTTAGTTTGGAGATAAGAGGAGAATTCAAATTCAGAAATATCCAGATCTTCCTATCTTCATACGCTTTCTATCCCTCTAGTTTTCTCCTATAAATACTCTCATACTTCGAAGGCAAAAAGAACACCATCTCAGAGAGAGTCTTAGTTTAGGTTTTTCTTTTCTTCTTCAATGTAATTTTTATTTTTTTTTTCTTTTAGGTTAGAGAGAGTTACTTGAGAAAAGAGAGAAACTTACACAACGCTTCTATCGCTGTCCCTCCCTGTGGATCACGACCCGTTAGCCCTAAGCTACATAGTAGAATTGAGGACCTAGCACTGTTCTAAATTTATGTATTTTTTTGTGCAGGTTTGGCTCGATCATAATTTTGGCGCCGTTGCCGGGGAGGGACAGTAAGTTTTCTTTCTTCTTGATTTACTTTAACAGTTTTACTCTTTTTCTTCTCTATTTTTATGTACAGAGGCTAATTACAGAAAATTAGGAGCTGCAGTGGACATATTGCTACTCTGTTCCCCTGTCCAAGAAGGCAGAGCATCAGAGCCCACAACTGTGGTGAACTACTAACTATAGTCTCTTGTAGGTTGCTTTACATAGATTAGCTCTTTGCAGTTATTAGTTATCTGTTTAACTCACTCTGTACATTTTTCTAATCAACAATAACTTGTTGCTTTGCAAATGCTAAAAAATGTTTAGACTTTTGCATCTTAGGGCATTTGTCTATTTTGTTTCTTTACATTATTGTTGAAGAGTGCTGAAGCAAAGGTATGTGTGCATTGCATATAGTTTAGGAAACATATTTTGAGCGATTTATATTGCTTGAATGTTACCCTTTGCTTTATACTTGTACACTGCACTAAAAAGACTAAGGGCATATCCTTAAACAAGATAAGGTGGGGAAGTCATTACCCTTCCTTATGTTGAACCTGCTCTGATACCAAATGTTGGTCCCGAGATGATGCCAAGTGTGGATCTAAAATACAATGTCAACACTCACACAAGAATATTAGCGTTAAACAAATAAACGTACTTGCAATAAAAGGAAATTAAATCACAGAAAAGTTAAGCAAACGCAAACACGAGTGATTTATCCTAGTTCGGTCCTCGTGACCTACATCCAGTCCCCAAGCCACCCGCTTGAGATTTTCCTTTATCCTTGACTTTGTACACCCAAAATCAACACCATGTAAGCTGTATCCCACTTGACAAATTCCCTTTGCCAAATGTATACAACTCTTCTTATAACTAAGAAGACCATAACACTTTGTACAACTTCTCTTCTACACCAAGAAGACACTCTTGTACAATGATTCCTTTGAGTGATTACAAACTTTCCTATAAGTCTTGATTCAGTATGTGATCGTGGACAAGGGCTATTATAGGCTTACTTTCAGAAATCTTCACTTTGGAGTAGGAATTTGGTGAAGAAAAAGAAAGTTGGAACAGTTTTCAGAGAACCAGAATTTGGGCGAGATTTTTGGTCAGAAAACTATATATTTTAATTGGTATTTTAACCCTAAGATAACAACCCTATTTATAGCTGAACTCTATGGTTAGTTAGGGTAGTTATTAGGACCATCTTGAATGTTTAAACGTTGGATAACATTGAAGGAAATACCAGAAAACAGAAACTGTCCAACAGTCAGAAACTGCCATTAGTCGACTTGAGATATAGGGTTAGTCGACTAGGGTAGGCAAATTTCTTAAAGTTAGTCAACTATTGATTAGTTACATATAGTGCATTTATATTGTCACCTTACCATACTTTTTAGCTAATAAATTCTATTAATAAGTCTTCTTTTTCTTTGTTAAATGTAGGCCCAAGTGCTAAAAGAAAGAAAAGAGAAACAAGCCCAAAAGCCCACCAAATTCTGATTTAATTCAGAATAAATTCAAAATGAAGGAATCAGGGCAAAATATTGGCATATCAAGAGGTTGAGAAGAATCCTCCCTGAATCAAGCGGTTGAAGCCACACAATCAAAAGCTGTTTCGTCAACGTTTAGAGCAGAAACAAGAAAACCAGAAGAAGATATGGGGAATTCACCAAACCAGGAGCCCCCACTAATTGGGTGTGGCCACCTGGCCACACCAGGGCTGCGAAAACGCGGCTAGGTGGCCACACCAGGGCCGCGGAAATGCGGCCCTAGCCGCGGAAACTCGGCGCGGCCAAGTAGTGTCTGTTCGGGGAGCGTTTGCTCCCCCAATCTTCCCGGGATCCTCTCCTTCTGGTTTTTCCCTATAAATGCCAGTTTCAATAGAGGAAAAGGGAGCGAAGACTAGGATTAGAATTTGTGTTTATTTTCTAAGGATTTAGGTTCTTTGTTAGTTAGCACAAAAGTTGTATTCTTGTTTTTTTAATTTGTAGTCCAGTATCAAAACTTGTGAGAGAGAGGAATTGAGGGCTTGTACTTGAAGATTGAAGTGACATCAATACAAGAGTCGAGCAGCGTTTTCTTCTACTTGTAGTACGGTATGGTTTGCATTATTTCTATGCTTTCTTCTTCGTTTTCCATGGGCAACTAAAACGGTTTTCTGGGCTTGCTATTGTAACTCTCTCTTGTTCTTCTTCTCTTCTGTTTTTAAAAGAAAAAGACCCAATGAATCATTTGTATGCCTTACTTAAAGCCTTTCTTTTTGAAATTGTTCTTGAAGGCACATGAGGATGGGTTTGGATTGTTAAACTCTCACTTCTTTCATGAACGTCTCTTGAATTGTTTTTACTTCATTCTTGCTTCTTCGCGCTTGATGATTTAATATTCAATTCTAAACAATTTCTTGAAGAAAAGACTAAACTCTTCCAACCATCTTATGTGCTTTACTTCAAACTTTCTAAAAATCAACTTTAAGTTTTTCCTATGATCACTTTGAGGAACTTAAGATTTTAATAGAAGAATGAACAGTTGAGTAGTGAGATAGTGAGCCCAGATTTTCTTCATTATTATAATCAACAAACAATCTTCGAACTTTTTAAATCATCTTCTCCAAAACCTTTTTCTAAAGTTGCAATTTCTCATTTAATCATCTCTTTCTTTCCATTCTCTTTTCCAAAAAAAAAACAAACACAATTCTTTGTTTTTAAACGATTCACCGAAAAGCTTCCATCGCATTCCTCCTCATGGACACGACCCGTTAGCCACAAGCTACACGGTAAATTCTTAAACTCTTTGATTGTCCTTTCATTTTAGAAATCAAATTTTGGCGCCGTTGCCGGGGAGGGAACGGTGTAGTTGTTTTCTAACAAGTTTTGTGTGTTGTTTCAGGGACTTGAAGATTCAGTCTAGCATTTAAGCTTTGCAAGAGAAGACTTGTAAATTCTGTACCCCTACTCTCGAAAATAGGAAACAGAATTTCAAGAAATTGCGTTGCAAAACTGAAAAATTCATTGGACTACTAAAACTCTTTTTTTTGCAGGACATATTGCTCGCAAAAATTTAAGTTTTTGTATGTTATATTTGTGCTATTTCTGCTATCCACCATCCCTGTTTTAAGCCAACAGTAAAGCACTTGTTGAAAAGTTTAAAAAATTGCTTAGACATTTGCATTTTAGGCACGAGTCTTTTCAATTCATTTACTTACTGTTGAAGAGTGCTGGAGCAAGGTACGTACACATTGCATTCAGAATAGGACTCATCTCTTGGTTGATTTATATCGCTTTGAGTGAATCTTGTTTATCTTGTACACTTGCACAAAATTGATTTTAAGGGCAACACCCAATAACAAGATAAGGTGGGGATTTAATCACCCTTCCTTAGCCCAAAAATCAGATTCCAAGCACTCACAAACCTAAGCCTAAGTAAAATCTGATAGACGTTGGCCTTAGGGACATCTCGAACTCACTAGGAGATTATCCTAAAGAGGAAGGTGTTGGAAATTGACTCCTGCCAAATCAGTGTCGAGGAAGGGGATTGAGGGCCGAAAGCCCAAAGATTGGTGGTTACTTAATTAAGGAACGTCTTTGATGGATAACCTCCCACCAATCTTGCCCTGACCTGGCTGATTAGCTTGCGGTCAAAGTCTACATTCTACCTCCTGTGGACAATCAACCAGTTAAGAGTTGTCTAGGTCGAGGTTACCTTAGATTAGGCTTGGTTAATTACTATTGTTGACTTTTGGTGAACTTGTTCGTGATTGTGTTGTGTATGCAAGTGTGGTCAAGAGACCCTAATTCATCTAGGTTAACTAGAAACACATCACCACCCAAGTTTGAAACAAGACCAGATTCGGTTATGGATCGACCGACATCTCTGCAGGATAGGTTTTATCCCATTAGAACATCACTTCCATCATGCATCCAACTTCTATCGGTTGGTGAACACAACTTTGAGCTTAAGCCACAGTTCATCAATACACTCCCTAAATTCCATGGCTTAGAGTCTGAAGACGCTTATTTCTTCATAAGAGAATTTGAGGAAGTATGCTTAATGATGAAAATCTCACATCTTGCAGATGATACTATTAGGTTGAGATTTGTCCCATTTGCTCTTAAGGACCTAGCCAAGAAATGGCTCTACAGCTTAGCGGCCAGCTCTATCACATCTTGGGATGGTTTCATCAAGGTCTTCTTGAAGAAATTCTATCCAATCCACAATACCGCTCTCGTTAGGAAAAGCATCATGCAGTTCAAGCAAGAACCTAGTGAACCGTTTTGGAGGTACTTTGAACGCTTCAAAGACCTCCTTGTCCAATGTCCTCATCATGGAATAGAGAAATGGCAACAATGCCAAATTCTTTATGACGGTTTAGACTACTCGACCAAGACCCTCTTAGAAAGCATGTGCCAAGGGGGATTCTTGCAGAAGGATGAGCATGAAAGATGGGATTTATATGAGAATCTAGCTGAAAAGACCATCCAATGGGAACCTACTAGTGAAAGCTCTAGAAATCCTAACTCTATCTCTTCAAAAGGAGGTCTCCATTCGATTGAATCATCCATAACTAACGAGGCTAAGTTAGCTAACCTAGCGAGAAGACTGGAAGCTCTAGAAACTAAGGAACCAAGTCCAGTCAATCAAGTCAGCCCGAACCAAGTTCCAACTCTGGGTTGTACTTACGTCAGGCCATGAATCATGTGTTTGAGGAATGTCCTGTATTTTAAGCTCACCAACATTTTTCTGAACCGATGAATGCGACCTTCTCAAGGCCGAACAATGATCCTTACGCTCCAACGTACAATCCTGACTGGAGAAATCACCCCAATTTCTCATGGAGCCATCAAAATAATGACCACCCACGGTCAAACCATGCAAACCACTTCCATCATTCCAATAATTCTGCCAATCATCAACCCAACTTTTCCAATCACCCTCATAATTCTCCCAACAATTTTTCAAATTATCAACAAAATTTTCCCAACCAAGCTCCACCATCTTCCTTCCAGAATCCTCAACTTGAAAGGAGAATGACTGATTTTGAGAGAAACATGAAAATGTACATGAAGAACCAAGATTCTCTCATGCAAACAATACAGAGGTTAGAGGGGCAAATGAGCCAGTTAGCCAATCCACAACATGAGAGGCAAAAGGGTACCTTGCCCAACCAATTATGAATCCTAGGAATTCACAACAAGCTCATTTGGTTGAGGATCAATCACTGAATCAATGTAATGCTGTTCATACATTGAGGTCGGGAAAGAAAGTTGATAACCAAGTGTCAACACCACCTAATCCTAGTCAGCACAATCACACTTCAGCATTCACCTCATCTAATCCCACCCCTCCTAAATTTGATGAATCTGATAAAGATAAGTCAACCAGTCATGTGCACCAGCCTATAGCACCATTCCTAATAGGCTGAAAAACAAGCAAAATCCACACATGGATAAGATAATTGAGATCTTTAATCAAGTGAAGATAAATGTGCCACTTCTTGATACCTTCCAACAAGTCCCATCTTATGCTAAGTTTCTTAAGGACATGTGCACCAAGAAGAGAAAAACTAATGTACCTAAAAAGGTCTTCTTAGCCACTAACATTAGTGAGCTACTATCGGGTCCGATCCCTGTCAAGTACAAGGATCCAGGTAGTCCAACCATTTCCTGCACAATAGGACAAGCCGAGATTAATCGTGCACTTCTTGACTTGGGGGAAAGTATCAACTTGCTTCCATTCTCAGTTTATCAACAACTTGGGTTGAGCGATCTTAGTCCAACTCGAGTCACTATCCAACTGGCTGACCGTTCAGTGAAAGTTTCAAAAGGAGAGAATAATGATGTCCTTATCCAGGTTGGGGAGTTTATTTACCCTGTTGATTTCATAGTTCTTGAGACACAACCTGTGTCTAACTCCAATCATAGGCCTCAAACTCCTGTTATCCTAGGGCGACCATTCCTTGCTACTGCCAATGCCGTCATCAACTGTAGGAATGGATCTATGAGGTTAACTTTTGGGGACATGACTAGAGAAGTCAATGTCTTCAACCTAGAAAAACAACCTCGTAAGATAAGAGATCAAACATTTGAGGTGAACTTTGTTGAAAACAATTGTGATGAAGAGAGTGAAGTTTAGAAGATGAGTCGCTGTTTCTTAATGAATTATTTAAAAATGAATGCGATTATCTTGATGTCGAAGATCCTAATGTTAGAGTACCCTTTAAAAAGAGGAAAATTGATTTGAATATCTTCACTTTCGATGAGCCAACCAATAATGTATCGCATGAGGATATAATTCAAGAACCTCCGATTGACATACTCTTTGAAAACCTCTTCGAAGAAGAACTCATGTGTTTGGATAAACCAACTAGGGATCATTTGGTTAATTGCACATCTCTAGGGGAAAGTGTTGACCTAAGCTTTGAGGAGATATATGGAACTGAATTAGAATTCCTCGGCATTCATAATGAAGAAGTTTCAAATGAGAAGGGTGGTGGTGACAAATTTTTGAATAATGATTGTAACAATATGAGGAAGAAACACCTAAAGAAAGAGAGACTGGAGAGGCAGAAAGCTAAAATGACAAAACAATTGACCTCCCCACTGTGCCCTATAAAGAGGACCCATTGGAATGATGGGAAGAGAGCTAGAGGGATAAGACCGAAAAAGATCTAGGTGTGGGAGAAACTTGATGTTGTACATATTTCTGTATAATACATGCACCTCTTTTACATTTCATTTCATGCATGTATACATTTCTTTCATACATTGGAGACAATGCATGAGATAAGTGTGGGGGAGGGTTCTAACATGACTGATATAAAAATATATATATAAATATATATATATATATATATATATATATATATATATATATATATATATAACTTTTTGAAAGGTTAGAACAATATTTTGATATATTTTTTGTAAGAAATTAAGTCAATTTTAAGGAATAGAAGAATCATAATTAGGATTTCTTACACTTAGTCAAAATAAGATGACTTGTTTGATGTTTAGGGTTAGGAAGAAAATTTGTGAAAGTAATTTAGTCTTGATACTTACCTTTATGAAATATGCACACTAAATACACTTACACACTTAGGGTTTAAAAACAGAGACTCTTATGCCTTATAAAAAAAAATATATTGAAAAAGAAAAAAATATAAACGAATCTAATTATTGATTAGCTAGGTGCTTTGGCCTAAGCAAGCCTTAGTATTTATGCAAAAGATAATTAGATAAGTTTGAAGCAAAAAATGTGTATATAAAACCTCTGATTAAGCTGGGTATTTATGTCTCATGAAGCATAAGTTTCACGCCTAAAAGGGGTACGTCTTATAAATAAAAACCTTGGTTTCGTGGCCTTGTCTGCTCGAGTGTTTAAGTCCTTAGGGGTGTTTTCTCACCTGATGCCCTAAAACTGTCCGGTTTGGGTGTCACCGACTGAAGGCTCGTTACATGGGCAGATTAGAAAGCCTAATGAAATTGAGGAATAAAATCCATCAAAAATAAATATAAGGCATAGGAGTTAATGTTAAAGAACCCTTAGTCAACTTTATAGTCACGATGGTGCATACGACTCAGGGTAAATTAATAGACTAGATGAGAAAAATAATTTGACTCCTTACTTTGATTGATAACATATTTTTGAATAAAGACTGAGTTTCAGAATGAAAAATTTGATATTCCTATAACTTATAGATTACTTAAAGCCTTACAAATATACTTCAAATATTTTCTCCTTTAAAAATGCTTTTCGAAAACACTAACTTTTTTCTTTTTCTTTATGAATTTTGTGGGTGCAACCTACTGAAAACTCTCACGAGACAAAACTCGTCCTCTAGGGGTAACCTAGAGGTTTAACGACTTGTTGCACATGCTCATTGCAATCGAGTGACCTGCGAAAGTGGTCCAATAATTGATTAAAATTAGTCTGATGTTTTGCTCGAGGACGAGCAAAAGATAAGTGTGGGGGTGTGATTAGTCACATATATTGCATTTACATTGTCACCTTACCATACTTTTTAGCTAATAAATCCTATTAATAAGTCTTCTTTTTCTTTGTTAAATGTAGGCCCAAGTGCTAAAAGAAAGAAAAGAGAAACAAGCCCAAAAGCCCACCAAATTCTGATTTAATTCAGAATAAATTCGAAATGAAGGAATCAGGGCAAAATCTTGGCATATCAAGAGGTTGAGAAGAATCCTCCCTGAATCAAGCGGTTGAAGCCACACAATCAAAAGCTGTTTCGTCAACGTTTAGAGCAGAAACAAGAAAACCAAAAGAAGATATGGGGAATTCACCAAACCAGGAGCCCACACTAATTTGTGTGGCCACCTGGCCACACCAGGGCCGCGGAAACGCGGCCCTAGCCGCGTTCCGCGGCCAAGTAGTATCTGTTGGGGGAGCGTTTGCTCCCCCATTTTCCCGGGATCCTCTCCTTCTGGTTTTTCCCTATAAATGCCAGTTTCAACAGAGGAAAAGGGAGCGAAGACTAGGATTAGAATTTGTGTTTATTTTCTAAGGATTTAGGTTCTTTGTTAGCTAGCACAAAAGTTGTATTCTTGTTTTATTAATTTGTAATCCAGTATCAAAACTTGTGAGAGAGAGGAATTGAGGGCTTGTACTTGAAGATTGAAGTGACATCAATACAAGAGTCGAGCAGCGTTTTCTTCCACTTGTAGTACGACATGGTTTGCATTATTTCTATGCTTTCTTCTTTGTTTTCCATAGGCAACTAAAACGATTTTCTGGGCTCGCTATTGTAACTCTCTCTTGTTCTTCTTCTCTTCTGTTTTTAAAAGAAAAAGACCCAATGAATCATTTGTATGCCTTACTTAAAGCCTTTCTTTTTGAAAATGTTCTTGAAGGCACATGAGGATGGGTTTGGATTGTTAAACTCTCACTTCTTTCATGAACGTCTCTTGAATTGTTTTTACTTCATTCTTGCTTCTTCGCGCTTGATGATTTAATATTCAATTCTAAACGATTTCTCGAAGAAAAGACTAAACTCTTCCAACCATCTTATGTGCTTTACTTCAAACTTTCTAAAAATCAACTTTAAGTTTTGCCTATGATCACTTTGAGGCACTTAAGATTTTAATAGAAGAATGAACAATTGAGTAGTGAGATAGTGAGCCCAGATTTTCTTCATTATTATAATCAACAAACAATCTTCGAACTTTTTAAATCATCTTCTCCAAAACCTTTTTCTAAAGTTGCAATTTCTCATTTAATCATCTCTTTCTTTCCATTCTCTTTTCCAAAAAAAAAAAAACAAACACAATTCTTTGTTTTTAAACGATTCACCGAAAGATCGTCCTTTCAATTAAGCAATCAACTATAGAAGAGACCAAGTCGACTAGATCAAGTTTGAATCAATAGACAAGTTTCTGGAAACTGAACCAAGTCGACCAGAACTATATTATAAGTCGACTAGGCCATCTATTAGTCGACTAGAAGGAGGGTATAAGTCCACTACACAACTTATTAGTCGACTATATAAACTGTTAAGTCAAATAACAGTAACAAACAGAGAGTTGGGATCTTTTAGGACAAATACTAGTCGACTATATGGTTTTGTCAAGTCGACTATAGTTGATATTAGTCTACTAGATGAAAAGTCACCTAGAGGGGGGGTGAATAGGTGACAATGCTAATCAAGGGCAAATTAAAAATTTAAAACTACAACAATCAAGTTTCACAAGATGAATGTAAGCAAGTAAATATGACAATGATTAAGATGAGCAAGAATAAGAGCAAGTATAGTAAAAGAGTGCAAGAAAGTAAACCAATCGCAAACACAAGGATATGTTATCGAGGTTCGAGCACCCAGCTCTACTCCCCGCCTTCCCCAGAAGGATTCTAGCTACTTCCACTATCACAAAGAACAATTACAATGGAGTACCCAACTCCACAATCTCAGTACAAGTAATTTCCTTGGTAGTCAAAAGACCACAAACTCTCTCTTTCAAATATCTCTTCCCTTACAAAGGTCCTTAGAGAATATTGAGTAGGAATGAAGCTCTTTTGTGTGTAAGGAAAAGAAATTGAAATCAGAGAAAAACTTTTGAAAACCCTTCAGAAATTGAGAGAATTTAGCTCAAAAACCAAGAACTTTGAAAGCCTTAAACTTTTGAATTTTTAGCAATAATTGTTGTTATAACCAATCTCTCCCCAAACACCCCTATTTATAGGAGAGGGCTAGGGTTTAGGGATAAAACATATTTACTGATGTTTAGGAGGTAATTAGATCAAAATATATCCTTAAACGAATTTTTTAAACACAAAAGACAAAAATAAACAGCTCTTAAAAATCTGCCCGTTACTGTTCAAACGGTCAGATCGGTCGACCAGGCCGGTCGACCGGTAGTACAAAAATTCGACCGTTATAGGCTAGCGGTCGACCGACCCGGTCGACCGATAAAACCTGTGAGCAAAAACAATAGTCCGGGTCGACCGCCCCGGTCGACCGACAGACATGCACATGGATACGTGCATCTGCCAGAACTTCGGTCGACTGGTCCGGTCGACCGGACCAGACTGACACAGACTCGGTCGACTGCCCCGGTCGACCGGATTAGGTCAAAAAATGATTCTAGAAAAGAAAACAAAGATGATTTTGATTTTAACAAAAATACTTTTGAATAGGGAATAGTATAAAACATAAATATATATCTGTAGGCAAAAACTTGTATGCAAAATATTTTTGTATAATTTATAAGAAATCATTTTGGAATGAGCATGTGCGCAAAAACGTGTGTGATAGAGCTTCAAACCTATCCACTATTCTTTAACATACTATAAACTGAAAAACAAATTACATGAAGACTTCTTGTGCTATCTTCAAGTCTTTGAGCCATCCAATGCCTTGCTAGAGCCTTCTCTTCTATGATCCTTCCTTGATGTGCAATTTGCCTTCCTTGCTTTGTGGAACTTAGAAGTTCTTGCAATAGCTAAGCGAATGGTCTCTAAACATGGTACAAACCTGAAACTTATCTTAACAAACTTGTTAGTACCAAATAGCTCATATTTGGTTTGTCATCATCAAAACACAAAACAATTTGAGAGTGTAACCTCTTGGGCCAACAATCTCCCCCTTTTTGATGATGACAAAACAAATAGGCTATTAACAAAAATATAGGGAGGAGAAAACTCCCCCTCAAATTATGCTATACATAAAACACAAGAATATGCTCTAGATACCAATAATTGAAATGATGCACCAATTATTGAAACTAATTAAAACAAATATATAAAACACAAAAATTGCTCTAGATACCAAAATACCAGAAATACCAAAACAACTAAAACACAAGAATTCATAAAACCAAAACATATAAATTCATAAAACAACTCTTAAAAATAAAGCATATAAATTCATATGGAACCAAGACCAAATGAACTTATTTTTGTCATGTAAACTTATTCTCCCCCTTTTTGTCATACATCAAAAAGGGTTATGAAAAACATGTCTATTCAATAATACAAACATTAAGTTCTCCACAAATAAACGAAAATCTAGCAAAATCAAGAGGTTTAGTGAAAATATCGGCTAGTTGTAAATCCGTGGAAACATAATCAATATCTATATCACCTTTCTCAAAATGATCTCTAAGAAAGTGATATCTAATCTCAATGTGCTTGGTCTTACTATGTTGATTTGCATTTTTGGTCATGTGTATAGTACTAGTATTATCACAAAATATTTTTATATGATCAAAGTGCAAATCAAAATCAAGGAGAGTATGTTTCATCCAAAGGACCTGTGCACAACAAGCCCCCGCGGCAACATACTCCGCCTCGGCGGTTGAGAGAGCTACGGAATTTTGTTTCCTAGAGGACCATGAAACAAGACAATTACCAAGAAATTGACATGTCCCACTAGTGCTCTTTCTATCTACTCTACAACCCGCATAGTTGGCATCCGAATAGCTAGTCATTGAAAAATCTATAGTTTTCGGATACCAAAGACCCATTCCAATAGTGCCCTTAATATAACGAATAATGCGTTTTACCGCAATAAGATGAGACTCTTTAGGACACGATTGAAATCTAGCACAAAGACACACACTAAACATGATATCCGGCCTACTTGCCGTCAAATATAAAAGACTTCCTATCATGCTTCTATATAATTTAATATCAATATTTTTACCTTGTTCGTCCTTATCAAGCTTGGTTGTAGTTGCCATTGGAGTGTTGCAAGCCTTTGATCCTTCAAGCCCAAACTTCTTTACTAGCTCCTTTGCGTACTTGGCTTGGTTAATGAAGGTTCCGTCTTGCAATTGCTTGATTTGGAGTCCAAGGAAGAAATTGAGCTCACCCATGGAAGACATTTCAAACTCTAGTTGCATTACCTTTTCAAAATCCTTGCACAAAAGCTCATTAGTAGATCCAAAATTATATCATCAACATAAATTTGCACAATTAAAATATCATTATCAACATGCTTAGTAAAAAGAGTTGTGTCTACTTTGCCTTTAATAAAATCATTTGAAATGAGAAAACTAGAAAGCCTTTCATACCAAGCTCTTGGAGCTTGTTTCAATCCATACAAAGCTTTATCAAGTTTAAAAACAAAATCGGGATGAACATGATCAATAAAACCGGGAGGTTGAGAAACATAAACTTCTTCATTAATAAAACCATTCAAAAATGCACTTTTCACATCCATTTGAAAAAGTTTAAAATTTTAAAACATGCAAAAGCTAGTGTCATCCGTATGGCTTCAAGCCGTGCTACGGGTGCAAAGGTCTCCTCAAAGTCAATTCCCTCAACTTGAGTGTAACCTTGGGCCACTAACCTAGCTTTATTCCTAATGATATTTCCGGACTCATCCATCTTGTTTCTAAAGATCCACTTAGTACCAATTATTGGTCTATCGTGGGGCTTAGGAACAAGGTGCCAAACTTGGTTGCGCTCAAATTGATTGAGTTCCTCTTGCATGGCAAGCAACCAATATGGGTCCGTCTCGGCTTCGAGAATGCCCTTGGGTTCAAAATGAGAAATGAAAGCAAAGTTACCACATAGGTCATGGAGTTTGGAGCGCGTAGTGACTCCTTTAGATGCATCACCCAAGATGAGCTCCTTAGGATGATTTGTAGCGTATCTCCAAGCTTTAGGAAGCGGTTGAGTGCTTTCCTCCTTATCCTCTTGAACTTCACCAATAGGATCTAGCTTTTCTTCTTGAGCGGGTGAGTCCTTCAAGGATAGTTTCTCCATGTCTTCACCTAATGGTTCAAACTCTACAACATTCTCAACAAACACATTAGATTCTTCAAACTTAACATGCATGGATTCTTCAATGGTTTGAGAAGATCTAATGAAAACTCTATATGCTTTGCTAGTAGAGGAATATCCAACAAAGATAGCCTCATAAGCCTTAGCATCAAATTTACCCAAATTATCCTTAGTATTCAAAACAAAACACTTGCATCCAAAAACTTTAAAATATGCAACATTTGGTTTTCTAGAATGATACATTTCAAAAGAAGTTTTTGAAGAATTTTTGCATAAATAAATACGATTTGATATATAGCATGCGGTGTTTACGGCCTCGGCCCATAAATATTGAGGGAGGTCATACTCACTTATCATTGTCCTAACCATCTCTTGAAGTGTTCTATTTTTCCTTTCTACAACTCCATTTTGTTGTGGAGTTCTAGGACAAGACGTTTCATGCTTAATTCTCTTTTCATCACAATAAGTCATGAAGAGTTGGTTAATAAACTCACCACCTCTATCACTTCTTATTCTCAAAATCGGAAAACCCTTTTCTTTTTCAACTCTTTTTCGAAAAATCTTAAAATGAGAAAAAGTTTGATCTTTATTTTGCAAAAAGAAAACCCAAGTAAAACGAGAGAAATCATCAACCAAAACAAATGCAAATCTACTTCCATTTAAACTCTTAGTTTTAGTTGGTCCAAAAAGATCCATATGAATTAATTCTAAAGGCCTAGTTGACATGATATCCTTGATTGGTTTAAAGGAAGACTTGGTTTGTTTCCCAAGTTGGCACGCACCACAAATGCGGTCTTTCTCAAAAGTCAAGCAAGGTATACCCTTCACCAATTCCTTTGAATTAATTCTAGAAATATGGTCAAAAGATGCATGTCCTAATCTTCTATGCCAAAGCCAAGAATTTTCATCAAAAGCATTCAAGCATTTAGTAGAACAATCTAAATTAAGCATGTCAATAATATAAACATTATTATCACGAAAACCGGTAAGAATACAATCATTAGATTTAACATCAAAAATCTTGCAAGAAGTATCATCAAAAACAACTTTAAGTCCACGGTCACAAAGTTGACTAATGCTAAGCAAATTATGTTTCAAACCATCAACTAAAACAACATTCTCAATAATAGGAGATGCACCAATTTGAATGTTACCTATACCGATGATAGTTCCTTTGGAGTCATCCCCGAAGGTGACGGTGCCACCTTCCATGTACCTTGATAGGGTTGTGAAGTTGTTGATATCCCATGTCATGTGTCTTGAACAACCACTATCAAGGTACCACCGCTCCCTACGTCTTGGAGCTTTGGTGTGTACCTACATCAAACAATTTAAGACTTGATTTTGGTACCCACATTTTCTTGGGTCCTCTAGGGTTAGTGTCATGAACCCAAACAAGATTATTTGTTCTATTTAGTTGATCATAGCAAAACTTAGCTAAATGTCCATTCTTACCACAATATGTGCATCTATACACTCTACCATATTTAAAAGCATAATGGGTGTGTGATTTGTGAGCATTGTGAGCATGAGCATGAGAGGTGTTAGCATGAGAATTTTTAGCTTGTGAAGTGTTAGCATGTGAAGTGTGCTTTTTAGAAAACATGTTCTCAAGTTTCTTAGTATTGAAAGCACAATCATTTAAAACTTTTTCAAAATCATTCATTTTGGATTTAAAAGAAGAAATTTCTTTTTCATCAATAATAGGAGATTTTGCCTTACAAGTATTCTTGTAGGCACAAAATTCTTTTTGCATGGAAATGAAATTAGAAGAAATATCATCTTTTTCTTTAGAAACAATGGCAAGTTGATTCTTAAGAAAAGCAACTTCTTTTTGTAATTTTAAGCATTCAAGTTTCTTATTATCATAAGTTTCAGAAAGTTCTACAAAGGCATGAACTAGAACTTCCTTACTTAGTTCATCATCTTCATCATCAAGGGATTGAGGGTTACCTTAGGTGTGTTTGCCATGAAACACATATTAGCTTGATCCACCTCCTCTTCGGACTCGCTTTCCGAATCCCATGTTGCTTTGTAGGCTTTCTTTTCCTCCGGCTTCTTTGGCTTGAAGGAGGAAGTCATTTTCTTCTTGAACTCCGGACAATCCGCCATGATATGTCCGGGTTTGCGGCAATTATAGCAAATGATCTTCCGCTCCTCTTTGCCTTCGAATCTTCTCCGGAAGTTGAACTTGTTCTTTCGGTACAACCTCTTGACATTCCGCACAAGTAGAGTTAGCTCCTCATCTTCTTCTTCGTCTTCATCATCGTCATCATTGGTGGATGAAGTCTTAAAGGCTATGGATTTCTTCTTTAAAGTAGTTGCCTCATCTCTTGCTTTCTTCTCCATCTCATGGGTCTTTAGGTTCCCAATGAGACTAATGATGTCCATCTCGTCCTTGTCGTTCAACTCCTTTAAGGTGGTGGCCTTGATCTCCCATGAAGAAGGAAGCGCCCGAATCACTTTCCGCACCTTTTGATCGTTGGAGATGTCATCACCTAATGAAGAAAGACCATTAGTGATTTTAGTGAAACGAGTAATCATACTATCAATAGATTCTTCATCAAGCATTTTGAATGACTCATATTGGGACCTCAAGAGATCTATTTTAGCTCTCTTGACTTGTGAAGTCTCTTCGTGTGTGACCAATAAATGTTGCCAAATCTCATAGGCGGATTGGCAATGAATTACCCGTGTAAGGTCATCCTCATTCAAGGCGGTTAATAGGGAGTTTTGGGCTTTGGAGTTAGCCTCATATTCTCTAAAGTTGAAGTCGGTCCAAGTGCTCTCATCACTATCGAGTGCTACATAGGGTTTAGTCAAGGACTTGGCCACTAAGCTACCCAAAGATTGCAAAAATATAGTCATCCTAACCTTCCAAATTGGGAAATTAAGTCCATCAAATTTAGGAGGGGTTTTGATGTTATCGGCCATGTTTACTAGTGATGAATGAATGAAATGAAAATGTTGATTAGCAATATTTTAAGGATCTCTCTATGGATGTTAAGCCAAACCTAGAGTCCAAGCTCTGATACCAATTGAAAAGTCACCTAGAGGGGGGGTGAATAGGTGACAATGCTAATCAAGGGAAAATTAAAAATTTAAAACTACAACATCAAGTTTCACAAGATGAATGCAAGCAAGTAAATATGACAATGATTAAGATGAGCAAGAATAAGAGCAAGTATAGTAAAAGAGTGCAAGAAAGTAAACCAATCGCAAACACAAGGATATGTTATCGAGGTTCGAGCACCCAGCTCTACTCCCCGCCTTCCCCAGAAGGATTCTAGCTACTTCCACTATCACAAAGAACAATTACAATGGAGTACCCAACTCCACAATCTTAGTACAAGTAATTTCCTTGGTAGTCAAAAGACCACAAACTCTCTCTTTCAAATATCTCTTCCCTTACAAAGGTCCTTAGAGAATATTGAGTAGGAATGAAGCTCTTTTGTGTGTAAGGAAAAGAAATTGAAATCAGAGAAAAACTTTTGAAAACCCTTCAGAAATTGAGAGAATTTAGCTCAAAACCAAGAACTTTGAAAGCCTTAAACTTTTGAATTTTTAGCAATAATTGTTGTTATAACCAATCTCTCCCCAAACACCCCTATTTATAGGAGAGGGCTAGGGTTTAGGGATAAAACATATTTACTGATGTTTAGGAGGTAATTAGATCAAAATATATCCTTAAACGAATTTTTTAAACACAAAAGACAAAAATAAACAGCTCTTAAAAATCTGCCCGTTACTGTTCAAACGGTCAGATCGGTCGACCGGGCCGGTCGACCGGTAGTACAAAAATTCGACCGTTATAGGCTAGCGGTCGACCGACCCGGTCGACCGATAAAACCTGTGAGCAAAAACAATAGTCTGGTCGACCGCCCCGGTCGACCGACAGACATGCACATGGATACGTGCATCTGCCAGAACTTCGGTCGACTGGTCCGGTCGACCGGACCAGACTGACACAGACTCGGTCGACTGCCCCGGTCGACCGGATCAGGTCAAAAAATGATTTTAGAAAAGAAAACAAAGATGATTTTGATTTTAACAAAAATACTTTTGAACAGGGAATAGTATAAAACATAATATATATCTGTAGGCAAAAACTTGTATGCAAAATATTTTTGTATAATTTATAAGAAATCATTTTGGAATGAGCATGTGCGCAAAAACGTGTGTGATAGAGCTTCAAACCTATCCACTATTCTTTAACATACTATAAACTGAAAAACAAATTACATGAAGACTTCTTGTGCTATCTTCAAGTCTTTGAGCCATCCAATGCCTTGCTAGAGCCTTCTCTTCTATGATCCTTCCTTGATGTGCAATTTGCCTTCCTTGCTTTGTGGAACTTAGAAGTTCTTGCAATAGCTAAGCGAATGGTCTCTAAACATGGTACAAACCTGAAACTTATCTTAACAAACTTGTTAGTACCAAATAGCTCATATTTGGTTTGTCATCATCAAAACACAAAACAATTTGAGAGTGTAACCTCTTGGGCCAACACTAGACATATCTATAAGTCGACTAATATGACTAAGATGTGTGTGTGTGTCAAGGCTTTTAACGTGCTATCAACAATTACAATACACATCATTATCAACTCTCTTTGGGAAGTCTTGATCATGAAGAACTCTTGAATAGACTTGTGATAGAGCTCCAAATGATATGGCTTCACAAATGTATCATCAAAATTAAGTTCCAACATTCTCCCCCTTTTTGATGATGACACTTTGTGTGCACAAATGCTCCCCTTGAAGAGAATAAGTTATATGTTCTCCCCCTGCAGAAAATGGGTTATAACAAATATAGAAACACTTGTGTTCTCCCCCTGTAACAAATGGGTTATAACAGATATAGAAACACTTGTGTTCTCCTCCTGCAACAAATATATCATAACATGTATATATATGGTAAATATTTGAAGTATTGTCCTTATCAAACTTCTTAAGTGGCACCTGAAAGATAAACATTAGATGGTACCAATCATAAAAGTAAAGCATTAACCTTTAGGAGATCAAACCCAATTTGAATTTGATTTCCATCTGTTAGTATACACATAATTGCATGAATTACATATATCATATATGTATGATGCAATATAAGTATTTTTGTCAACTATGCTTAAGTTTTTAGGAATCCATATAAACTTATTCTTAATTCTTTTTGAAATAATATCAGACTTTCTTTTCATAAAAGAATTATATGGATTACTAACATATGAAGATTTTTCAAAAAATCCAAGACCATAATGATTATGTGACATCTTTTGATATGATAACAAATCATTCAACCTTTCTTTTTCTTGATTAAACTTAGTCACATTTTTCAAAATCTCTTCATATTTCATTTTGAAAACTGACATGTCTTTATCTAACACAGAAATTCTTTCATTTAAAGACATAGTTTCCTTTTTAAGCAAAATATTTTCTTTTATAAAATTCTCATTATCCTTTTTCAATGATGATATCACTTTTTCAAAATCATCTTTTTGAGAATTTATAGAAGAAACTTGAGAGACATAACAAGAGTTTTCTTTGAAAAGTTTTTCATTTTCCTTTAATAAAACTTTATTCTTCATTTTTTCATTCTTTAGATCATTGAATAATTCATGGAATGCATCTAAAAGTTTAGTATATTGTACCTCATCCTCTTCTAGCGCCATGTAACAGATGTTGGCATGTTCAGTGGTTTCTTCTTCGTCAGAGGAAGAGGAATCACTGTTTTCCCATGATGCTTGGTAGTCTTTCTTCTTTCTGAACTTTTTGCTCTTGTATTTACCTTTATTTTTGAGCAATGGGCAATCCTTCTTCATATGACCTATTTTATTGCAATTAAAACATTTAAATTTACCTTGCTTCAAGAATCTTCTGAATTTTCTTGAAAGCATTGTCATCTCCTCTTCATCGTCATCTGAATTGTCTGTGTTTGAGGATGCATGGAAGGCAAGTTCTTTCTTCTTTGAGAGAAATTGTTGTTCATCCTTCTTTCTGTCTTCGAGTTGCACTTCATATGTCATTAGATTACCAATAAGGTTTTCTAATGTCATTGTTGAGAGATCATTCGCTTCTTCTATTGCAGTTGTCTTCTTCTCCCAATCTGGTGTTAGTGCACGAAGGATCTTGCGATCTTTTTCGACTTGGGTGTATTCCTTTCCAAGGGATGCTAAGGAATTGGTTATGTTGGTGAATCTTGTAACCATTTCTGAGATGGTTTCATTCTCCTTCGTTTTGAATAATTCAAACCTGTGGACAAGAACAGAAATCTTAGATTCTTTAACCTTATTTGTGCCTTCGTGTGTTACCTAAAGAGTGTGCCATATTTGATTTGCAGAAGTGGCTGTTGACACACGGTTGAATTCTTCTTTGGTTAAGGCACAGAATAAAGCATTCATCGCTTTGGCATCAAGGTTCGCATTCTTCTTTTGATCATTACTCCAAGCGTTGTAGTTGGTTGTCGGTTTGGTGTAAGGTGCTTCTACAATGTTCCAAAGTTCGTAGTTGAGCGATTGCAAGTAGATCTTCATTCTACACTTCCAATAGTTGTAATTGGATCCGTCAAATAGCGGTGGACATTGTGTTGAATATTCTTCTTTGAATTGTGACGAAGGGAACTCTGTTGCCATCCTTGTAGATTGTTGACTCGGTATGCAGGGCTCTGATGCCGAATGTTGGACCTGCTCTGATACCAAATGTTGAACCTGGATCTGATACCAAATGTTGAACCTGCTCTGATACCAAATGTTGGTCCCGAGATGATGCCAAGTGTGGATCTAAAATACAATGTCAACACTCACACAAGAATATTAGCGTTAAACAAATAAACGTACTTGCAATAAAAGGAAATTAAATCACAGAAAAGTTAAGCAAACGCAAACATGAGTGATTTATCCTGGTTCAGTCCTCGTGACCTACATCCAGTCCCCAAGCCACCCGCTTGAGATTTTTCTTTATCCTTGACTTTGTACACCCAAAATTAACACCTTGTATCCCACTTGACAAATCTCCTTTGCCAAATGTATACAACTCTTCTTACAACCAAGAAGACCACAACACCTTGTACAACTTCTCTTCTATACCAAGAAGACGCTCTTGTACAATGATTCCTTTGAGTGATTACAAACTTTCCTATAAGCCTTGATTCAGTATGTGATCGTGAACAAGGGCTATTATAGGTTTACTTTCAGAAATCTTCACTTTAGAGTAGGAATTTGGTGAAGAAACAGAAAGTGGGAACAGTTTTCAGAGAACCAGAATTTGGGCAAGATTTTTGGTCAGAAAACTATATATTTTAATTGGTATTTTAACCCTAAGATAACAACCCTATTTATAGCTGAACTCTATGGTTAGTTAGGATAGTTATTAGGACCATTTTGAATGTTTAAACGTTGGATAACGTTGAAGGAAATACCAGAAAACATAAACTGTCCAACAGGCAGAAACTGCCATTAGTCGACTTGAGATATGGGGTTAGTCGACTAGGGTAGGCAAATTTCTCAAGGTTAGTCGACTATAGAAGAGACCAAGTCGACTAGATCAAGTTTGAATCAATAGACAAGTTTCTGAAAACTGAACCAAGTTGACCAGAACTATATTATAAGTCGACTAGGCCATCTATTAGTCGACTAGAAGGAGGGTATAAGTCGACCACACAACTTATTAGTCGACTATATAAACTGTTAAGTCGACTAACAGTGACAAACAGAGAGTTGGGATCTTTTAGGACAAATACTAGTCAACTATAGGGTTTTGTCAAGTCAACTATAGTTGATATTAGTCGACTAGACATATCTATAAGTCGACTAATATGACTAAGATGTGTGTGTGTGTGTCAAGGCTTTTAACATGCTATCAACAATTACAATACACATCATTATCAACTCTCTTTGGGAAGTCTTGATCATAAAGAACACTTGAATAGACTTGTGATAGAGCTCCAAATGATATGGCTTCACAAATGTATCATCAAAATTAAGTTCCAACACCTTAGCCCAAAAACCATCTCCTCACTCACTAACCCAGCCTAATATAAAATTGAGTAGATGTTGGCCCTAGGGACTGTAATCACCTAGAGGGGGGGGGTGAATAGGTGAATAGCTAATCTAGTGGTCAATTAATGCGGAATAAAAACTATTAATGCAAACTAAAACTACTTAAGCTAAACACTAAGTATAACACAAGAGTGTAGCCGAATTCCCCGTGAAGGGTTCTGGACTAACTCCTCAAGATTCCTCTAGATAAGAGTTGAGGTGCCGCTTTGGCTCTCTTGGTTGAATACAAGTATTAGCAAACAATCCCCAAGCATAAAACAATTAAGCACACAATATATCAAGCATATGAAGATAAAGACAATATAAGCATACAAGATATAAAGACTAGTAAGAGATAGAGAGAGCAATCGCAAACACGGGAGAATTGTTTCGAGGTTCGAGCACACTTGCTCTACGTCCCCGCCTTTAACACTATGAAGGATTTCCACTAAAATCGATCCCACCGGATCACTCGGTGCCGCAACACTTACAAGGAGTTCCCACTAGAACTCTTGGACTCTCTAGTCCCTTCACTTGTTCTCGCATGAATCACACACTGCAAGCACGCAAGCTTGCTGAGGCCGCACCTCTACAAAGAGCTCTCACTAGAACTCGAAACAATCGCGAACACACAAGTCTACCTTCTCAAAGCAAAGATGAAAACTTTGGTGATCTAAACGCTTTAATCACCTCAAATCCTCTCACAACAAAGATCCCTATAGGATAGGTATAGCAATGGATAGCTCAAGTGTTTGTGAGAAAAACAAGGATGAAAGTTGTGGTGGAAAACACAAGAAATCACTTTTGAAAACTCTTGATAAACTCTCCTTTTGAATGGAAGTATTTGCTCTAAAACAAGTGGAGAAGTCCTCTTAAAAGAGTAGGAAAAACTAGCTTCAAAATTCACTAAAAATCTTGTTGAAAACAGTCCATGGGTGCCTCCCTTTTATAGGCTAGGAAAAACTAGCCGTTGGGACAAAACAGCAGCCTGGACGGCTGTCGGTCGACCGGCCCGGTCGACCGGCCAACGGTCAGATTTCTGACCGTTGAGCCAGCAGTCGACCGGCCCGATCGACCGTGGCCTGGAACAGAGAGCAGAGCTCTCTGCCGGTCGACCGACCCAGTCGACCGGGGCTTTCCAGAGAGCAGAGCTCTCTGGACGGTCGACCGACTCGGTCGACCGGCCCTCCAGCCAGACTAGGCGTGCACGTTTGTGCACGTCGATCGACCGACTTCTGACTCGATCGACTGGCCCGGTCGACCGGCAGAAGCCTGAAACAGGGATTTCAGGATTTAAAAACTTGATTTTTTTGACTTATATAAAATCCCATAAAATCTCTAAAATTCTACAAAAATAAGTTCAGTATAATACTTTGATATACAAACATGTTTGAGTAAAAATCAAAACATGTTACAAACATTTTGAACTATTTTTGAAACTTAAAAATTTTGGCTTAAAATAAAATCCGTATTTTTCCAAATAGATTTTTCCAAAACTTCTCCAAATAAAAAAATAAGATATTTTAAACACTTTTAAAGCATAGAGTGTATGGATATGATCCACTACACATAAAAAATGAAATATCTATGTTTTTGACAATAAGCACTAAAATGTGTTTATAGTTTTTAACCAAAACCATTTTTCCAAAATAAAAACTCTTTTGTATTTTTCCAAAATAAAAACTCTTTTCCAAAGTGAAAACTCTTTTATGAAAATACAAATAAATCTTGTGTGTGAGTGTATATGAGATACTTGAGCAATCCACCAACTATTCTATCCTTTACATTTTATCTAAAAATAAAATCTTAACAAAAATAAACCTAGGTACAAGTCTTCTCTTGAAGTCTTCTCCTTCTTGACTTGGTCCAAACCATAATCCAAAGAGCTAGACTCCTCTTGAGTACTTGATGTGATCTTGATGCATAAGCTCTTGAATCAAACCGTGCTAGATCCAAAACTTGACTTTAAGTCCTTTGTTGAAGCTAAACACCTACTAAGATCTTGATCACAAATCTGAGACTAAGTAAACACAAGATCATTAGTACTATAACTACATGAATTGATCATCATCAAAACGAGAGTGATGGGCCTTTGGGCCAACAATCTCTCCCTTTTGACGATGACAAAACTCATGGAGTTATATATGCATGGATTAAAGTAAAGCTTCAAAGAAGCTCCCCCTTAACTCATGCATAACAATAAACAATAAGATATGACAATGAAATACATGAAACTAAATAAACATATATGCATTAATAAGGTGAGAGACAAAACATAAATCCAAAATCTTTTTTCCAAAAACTTTTCTCCCCCTTTTTGTTTAAACTTTCAAATCATTCTCCTAATTTTACAAAACAAAAGATGCATAAACATAATGCATAAACATGCATAAACTCAATATATGCAAAAACTCAAATATGCATATATAAACTTAAAATCTTTCTCCCCTTTTTGTCAATCATCAACAAAGGGTTAAAGTAAACACAAAACAATGTCCTCCCCCTTTTTGTCAAAAACAAAAATTAACAAAGGGGTGAAATCAAATCAACCAATAAAGAGATATATGTAATATACATTCGTGAAGAGGAAGATGCTAAGTTAGCTTCCCTACATACATACATTACATGAAGAAGGGATGACAGGACCTAACTCACATAACGCATAATATGCAATGTATAAGTGGAGATGTGAAGCTCCCCTACATACGTGTATCGCATAAAGAAGAGTTGTCAAGCTCCTCAATATAAGATACACTCAATATGAATCTATATATAGAAGAGATGTTAAGCTCCCCTTGCATATAGGCAATACATATCAAAACATTTTTAAATCAAAATTTTGATAATTACTTAAAACAAATTTTGAAATTTTCTCAAGGTAATAAAACACATTTTGAGATACCTTTGTAAATAACACAAAATTTTAAGATACTAATTGTAAATAAACAATACAAATTTTGAATTCTTCTTAAATCAACAAATCAAGATATCACAAGATATATATACCATATGAAATAGGGAATTTGTGATACCAATAGAACTTGAAAAATTGAAATCGAAACATTTTTACATTTTGATACCAATTTAAATTTATATTAAATTTTGATATCAATAGAAATACATGATAAATTTTGATACCAAGTAGGTAAAACATATTGATACCAAATAAAATTTAAACCCAATTGAAATTGAAACATATTGATACCAATTTAAATATATGGATACCAATTGAACTAAATAGATACCAATTGAAGCATATTGTAAATTATGATATCAATAAAAATACCTATTGGAAATAATGCATAAGCTTATAAAAAGTACCAATTGAGAAATCAATTGAAATCAAGATTTAATTCAAACTTAGCATAAACATACTTTGTGCTTTAAATATGTAAATATCTTGTAACTCAGTACAAACAAATCATATATATGTATGAAAAGAGAATACCAATAGAAATTGATATTATATGAAATGAAGCATACATATATAGAAAATAAAATATGAGTATATACAAAAAAATATCAATTGAGATACCAATTGAAATATGATGTAAATCAAGTATATAATTCATAATAAATCCACTCTTTTCATGCACAAGATAAAAGATTTTCAATAAACATGCAAGGCATGGTCGCCCATCCGTCCGCCCTCTAAAGGGGTTGGTAGGGGTTTTCAAAAATAGGAGGTTGAAAATATTTTTATTGTGAAAACACTACCATTTAAAGAATAAATTATTAGTTAAATTAATTTTTGAAAAAACTAGTTAAAGATCCTTCAAAATATGAAACCAATTCATATGTCTATCATGAAACATACTAAATACATAAAGGTTGACACTCGAAATCTATAAGGCACAAAAATAATCATGAAATAAAGTCATGAATAAACAATTAAAGTGTGAATGTACAAGAATCATGTAATTAGCATTTTTCATGAAGATAATTAATGAAGCTCAAAACAAATATTATTTAATCAAACAAGTGAAAAATATGAAAATTCATTTTACATATAAAGATGAAAATTATAAAAATTCATTTTTCATTTAAAAATAAACTTCTAGGTATATGTATGTTTTTATCCAAAACTAATAATATGCATACATATCCCAAACATAAAAAGAGTCCATAATATAAATTGCATGAAGGTAAATGACTCAAGGGTATACATGTATATTTATTAGATTTGAACAAAATAACATATACATGAAGTAAAACATGTAAATAGGCAAAACAAGTATAAATGAGGAAATCAACAAAACTAGGCTACACATGTGCATGTAGTAAGTACAAATGAGCAATGAAGTGCAAACGTATATGAATCAAATGTTGCTCACTACTTGTATAAGTATATATCCAAGTTTTAACAAAAGCTACATCTAAACTAGTATTTACCACATGAAGCATGAAACATAATGATAAAAACAAAACATGCTAAAATCATATATGTATATATTAAGACATGTAAACAAAAGAGTTTAGAGATAGTTACCAAAATATAAGAACCATACTCCAAATCTCCAAAACATGGTGGTTGTCCCACCAAACCTCCTTGATAGCGGTGCATCAAATGTATGTCCATCAAGTCCATGTGCATCCACCATCAAGGCACCAAGTCTCTCACGTTTTGTGAGAGCCCGCACCTATATCAAATACAAAAGGTAGAGATTTTGGTACCCATTTTCTTTTGGGTCCTCGGGGTTAGCATTGTAAGGAACCCAAACATTCTTATTAGCAATATTTAAAGAATTTATTCTATCATAACAAAATCTTACTAAATAGCATTTGCGGCCGCAATGTGTACACTTGTACACTCTACTATGCACATGTGAATGAGAATGATCTTAGCATGCAAAATGTGCATAAGCATGTTGTGGGTGATTTGCATGAACATGGGGAACTTGTTTCTTTTGAAATAAGGATTCTAATCTAGAATGGTTAAATGCACATTTACTCAAAATTGAGCTCAAACAATCTATTTTATTTTTCAAAAATTAACTTTATTTTTATTAATGGTAGCATGTAAAGCATGATGAGAATGAGAATTATTTTTCTTATTCCTTTTAGAAACATTTTCTTTTTCTTTTTCAACAATTTTTCTTTTCAAAGAAGTGCTTTCATGCAAAGCAATTTCCTTTTATTTTTCCACCAAAATAATTTTATTTTTCAAAGCATTATTTCCTTCACACAAATCATTCAATTTAGAAAGCAAGAAAATATTTTCATTTTTCAAACATTCATTTTCTTTTGAAACATTTTCAAATTTAGTTTGAAAAGAATCTTTTTCTTTTAACAAACAATCAAATTTATTTTTCATTTTCTTATTATCCTTTTTAAGCATTTCATACTTTTCTAGGAGTTGTTGACAAAAGATTCAAGTTCATTATAGGGCATATCAACATCCTCTTCTAACTCAGATTCGGTGTTTACCTCAAGGGGGTTATTCCCTTGGACCGTGTAGCATACGTTGGAAGCTTTACTTCCAACATCCGAGTCGCTCCCCGCATAGTATTGTTCTTGTTCACCAAGGGAGATGTTGGTGTTCCATACTACAAAAGCTGAGTCAAGATTAGCAACCCTACATAAATAATCATTATTTAGGGTACTCTTCAAAGCATGAATGGCTTTTGAGTTAGCCTCAATATACTTGCTATTATTAACATATGAATCTTTAATAGTAGCAAGATAAACATGAATGCCTAGGCCTTTGAGTTACATGGACATCTTAACCTTCCAAGTTTGGATGTTAAGAATGTCAAGGTGGGAGGTGACATGAAATTCATGTGTGTGTACAAATATTGTGATGAGCTATAAAATGACTATTTTTAACTCTAGGTTGTAAGACCCAAATCAAGAGGACTTGGCTCTGATACCAATTGTAATCACCTAGAGGGGGGGTGAATAGGTAAATAGCTAATCTAATGGTCAATTAATGCAGAATAAAAACTATTAATGCAAACTAAAACTACTTAAGCTAAACACCAAGTATAACACAAGAGTGTAGCCGATTTCCCGTAAAGGGCTCTGGACTAACTCCTCAAGATTCCTCTAGATAAGAGTTGAGGTGCCGCTTTGGCTCTCTTGGTTGAATACAAGTCTTAGCAAACAATCCCCAAGCATATAACAATTAAGCCACAATATATCAAGCATATGAAGATTAAGACAATATAAGCATGCAAGATATAAAGACAAGTAAGAGATAGAGAGAGCAATCGCAAACACGGAGAATTATTTTGAGGTTCGAGCACACTTGCTCTACGTCCCCGCCTTCAACACTATGAAGGATTTCCACTAAAATCGATCCCACCGGATCACTCGGTGCCGCAACACCTACAAGGAGTTCCTACTAGAACTCTTGGACTCTCTAGTCCCTTCACTTGTTCCCGCATGAATCACACACCGCAAGCACGCAAGCTTGCTGAGGCCGCACCTCTACAAAGAGCTCTCACTAGAACTCAAAACAATCGCGAACACACAAGTCGGCCTTCTCAAAGCAAAGATGAAAACTTTGGTGATCTAAACACTTTGATCACCTCAAATCCTCTCACAACAAAGATCCCTATAGGATAGGTATAGCAATGGATAACTCAAGTGTTTGTGAGAAAAAACAAGGATGGAAGTTGTGGTGGAAAACACAAGAAATTACTTTTGAAAACTCTTGATAAACTCTCCTTTTGAATAGAAGTATTTGGCTCTAAAACAAGTGGAGAAATCCTCTTAAAAGAGTAGGAAAAACTAGCTTCAAAATCCACTAAAAATCTTGTTGAAAACAGTCCATGGGTGCCTCCCTTTTATAGGCTAGGAAAAACTAGCCGTTGGGACAAAACAGCAGCCTGGACGGTTGTCGGTCGACCGGCCAACAATCAGATTTCTGACCGTTGAGCTAGCGGTTGACCGGCCCGGTTGACCGTGGCCTGGAACAGAGAGCAGAGCTCTCTGCCGGTCGACCGACCCGGTCGACCGTGGCTTTCCAAAGAGCAGAGCTCTCTGGACGGTCGACCGACTCGGTCGACCGGCCCTCTAGCCAGACTAGGCGTGCACGCTTGTGCACGTTGGTCGACCAACTCCTGACTCGGTCGACCGACTCCTGACTCGGTCGACCGGCCCGGTCGACTGGCCCGGTCGACCGGCAGAAGCCTGAAACAGGGATTTCAGGATTTAAAAACTTGGTTTTTTTTAACTTATATAAAATCCCATAAAATCTCTAAAATTCTACAAAAATAAGTTCAGTATAATACTTTGATATACAAACATGTTTGAGTAAAAATCAAAACATGTTACAAACATTTTAAACTCTTTTTGTAACTTAGAAATTTTGGCTTAAAACAAAATCCGTATTTTTCCAAATAGATTTTTCCAAAACTTCTCCAAATACAAAAACAAGATATTTTAAACACTTTTAAAGCATAGAGTGTATGGATATGATCCACTACACATAAAAGATGAAATATCTATGTTTTTAACAATAAGCACTAAAATGTGTTTATAGTTTTTAACCAAAACCATTTTTCAAAATAAAAACTCTTTTGTATTTTTTCAAAATGAAAACTCTTTTCCAAAGTGAAAACTATTTATGAAAACACAAATAAATCTTGTGTATGAGTGTATATGATATACTTGAGTAATCCACCAACTATTCTATCCTTTACATTTTATCTAAAAATAAAATCTTAACAAAAACAAACTTAGACACAAGTCTTCTCTTGAAGTCTTCGTCTCCTTCTTGACTTGGTCCAAACCATGATCCAAAGAGCTAGACTCCTCTTGAGTACTTGATGTGATCTTGATGCATAAGCTCTTGAATCAATCCATGCTAGCTCCAAAACTTGACTTTAAATCCTTTGTTGAAGCTAAACACCTACTAAGATCTTGATCACAAATCTGAGACTAAGTAAACACAAGATCATTAGCACTATAACTACATGAGTTGATCATCATCAAAACTAGAGTGATGGGCCTTTGGGCCAACAGGGACATCGCGGACTCAAATAGGGATTGACTTAAGGGGGAAGTTGTTAGAAGTTGACTCTTGTCAAATCGGTGTCTAAGGTTGGGGATTGAGGGGCGAAACCCCGAAGGCTAGTGGTTTGGCATAATTAGACCCGTTGCTTAGGCACGGATACCTCCCACAATCTTGCCCCTACCTGACCGATTAACTTGTGGTCAGGTTCTGCAATATACCTCCTGTGGATAATCAACAGTTAGGAGTCGTCTAGGTCTAAGCTCTACCCTAACATAGGCTAGATTTTTCTTTATTTTCTTGTTTGTTTATTTGTTTTCGTATGTTCTTATGAAAATGGATTATAATTGCTATTATTCTGATTATAACTCAAATCAATATTTCACCCTAACCTCTTTCAATTCAGATATTACCAACCCGGCATTACATAACTCTAATCAACCAAGTATGTCAGATTGGTCTTATCTGAATCAATATATGCTCCAATCTCAGTACTATGAACAAGAATGGGACAATCATCACCACTCTTCACCGAGTCAGTGGGGATACAACTCCCCCGAGTCCTACTATCAACAACCTTACCAACAAACAGCTTCATATAATCCATACCAAGACAACCTATAGAAGAGAAATCTTCTTTAGAAAAGACTTTTGAAGCCTTCCTTGAGTCCACTCGACAAGTACAAATCATAGCGGACTCAATTCTCCCAAACAATTCTCAAATCCAAGATCCTTACTCTAATTTCCAAGTCCAACCACAACAAGAAGAACCTCTTGACTTAGAAAAGAATATGGAATTCATGATTCGGTCCCAAAATGATTGTATTCAATCCCAAATGGATCGTCTCCAATCTCTCAATAGGCTAGAAGTAAAAGTGAGTCATTTGGTCAAAACAATTAATGATAGGAATAAGGAAACTCTACCTAACACATTTTCGACCACTCCTGATTCTCCTAACCATATTGAAGAAGAATCATGATATCTTGGAGATTTGAATCAAGATTCTATTTCACCACATAATTTTGAACTTGACGACCAATATCAACCCATAGATAAATTGGCAAGTTTTTATTTAAATGAGATTGAACTTGAAGATGAATATGACACCGATTTTTAATATTGTGATTCAGTTTCACTTTTTGAATCTATACTGACTCCGATTTTCTTACCCAATTTGGACCCAATTCTGAAGCCAACACTGATTCCTATCCCCTAGAGCTTGAACATGAACCAACTATATTGGATTGTCATATTCCATTGTTGGAAAATAAATGTGAACTTGAATTCTATGATTTGGACCAAATCCATGAACCAACTTCGACTCTCGAACTTAAACTTGATTTGAGTTTTATTCCCAAGTCAGTATCGGTTTCTATTTCCTTCATTGTTGAGCCCAAATCATCCATTCCACAAAATCATATTCCATTTTTGGACCAAGGTTTAGATCAATATAACTCTGTGATGATATCCCAAGACTGGTCATATAACCGGAAAAAATTTCATGCTAGGAAATTGCACGATCATATTCATATTAGGGAGTATAAAAATGTTAATAGGAAAGGGTTATGAAAGATGGGATCCATTCACAGTATCTAGATTGGGCAGAAACGCTTGGCCTAATAAGGCCACCACCGGAACCACCACCTTGAGGTGACAATTTTCCTTCCTTTTCTCTTTTTTTCATGTATTATTGCATTTCATTCATACATTGAGGACAATGCATGAATTAAGTATGGGGGAAGGTTTACTAACATGCTAACTTCACTAATCTAAAAAAAAAATCTTTCTTTAAAATTTAAAAAAAACTTTCTTTAAAACTTTTTGAAAAGGAAAATAATACTTTGACTTATTTTTGTAAAAAATTAAGTTAATTTTAAGGAATAAGAGGATCATAATTAGGATTTCTTATACTTTGTCAAATAAAATTATTTGTTTGATTTTGAGGTTAGAAAGAAAAATTGAAAAAGAAATTTAGTCTTGATTTTTACCATGATGAAATATGCATAATTTATACACTTACACACTTAGGGCTCTAAAACAAAGATTTTTATGCCTTATTAAAAATATATATATATATATATATATATATATACATATATCAAAAAAAAATCCTCTGATTAAGCTGGGTATTGGTGCCTCATAAAGCATAAATATTCACGCATAAAGTGGTTCATATAAATAAAAATCCTTAGTTTTGTGGCCTTGTTTGCTCGAGCCCTAAGTCCTTAGGGTGCTTTCTCACCTGGTGCCCTAAAATCGTCTGGTTTGGGAGTCACCGACTAAGGTTCGTTACATGGGCGAATTAGAAAGCCTAATAGAGCTAAGGGATATTACTGCCAAAAATTAAAAAAAAAAAGAAAAAAAAGAAAGAAAATAATAAGGCATAAGAGTTAGAGTTGATGAATCCTGAGTCAAATTTTCACGGTAACAAAATGCATATGACTTAGGGTAAAATAATAGACTAGATGAGAAATACAATTTTAATCCTTACCTTGATTAAAAATAAGTTTTTGAATAAAGACTAAGTTTAGGAATGACTATGTTTTGATAATCCTATGACTTATAGATTACTTGAAATTTTACATTAATACTTCAAATATTTTTTTCTTTCAAAATGCGTTTTTAAAAAAAATACTAACAATTCATTTCTTTTTCTTCATGGATTTTGTGGGTGCAATCCACTGAAACCCTCACGAGACAAAACTCGTCCTCTATGGGTAACCTAGAGGTTTAACGGCGTGTTGTACGTGCTAAGTGCAACCGTGATTCCTACGAAAGTGAGTTAGTTTAGTTTTTCTTCTCTCTTTGTTTTGCTCGAGGACGAGCAAAAGATAAGTGTGGGGGTGTGTTTGGACACATATATTGCATAAATATTATTACATTCCTACATATATTCTGTAATGAATATTACAAATAACTTGTCTTAATGTCTTAATTCATGCAGGGTATGATAGGGAGAAGATAATCATGAAATTTATCCAATTAAATTCAAAAGTTCAAAAGAAAGGAGATCGATTCAAATCCAAAGGTTCTAGAAGCTATCTTATCTGAAACTGAATATATCAGATAAGATAATATTATCTAATTTCAAGAGAAAAATGAACTGTTTGAAGATCCTATCTGTTTCGCTGAAGATAAGTGAATATCTTATCAATTCTAGAAGTTAAACTAAAAATCAAAGAGGATAAATGGATAGAGAGAATATCAACGGATGAGATGAAGCAATTTAAATTTGGATTCAGGCTGGATACATTTTAGCATTTTAATTATAAATTTCATTTTCGAAGGTCAAATCTGATAATTCAAGATGATAAAGAAAGAAGACTTATAGAGCTACAATTCTTTTGTTGATCACTTGTTTCAATTCTATCATTTGATAAGTGACATCAGTAATCAACACGCCAACAGCCTGCAGATCAGAATTGAATTTCTGGATAAATCAAATTTAGTTTAGAGATAAGAGGAGAATTCAAATTCAAAAATATCCAGATCTTCCTATCTTCATACGCTTTCTATCCCTCTAGTTTTCTCCTATAAATACCCTCATACCTCAAAAGCAAAAAGAACACCATCTCAGAGAGAGCGCCTTAGTTTAGGTTTTTCTTTTCTTCTTCAATGTAATTTTTATTTTTTATTTTCTTTTAGGTTAGAGAGAGTTACTTGAGAAAAGAGAGAAACTTACACAGTGCTTCTATCGCTGTCCCTCCATGTGGATCACGACCCGTTAGCCCTAGGCTACATGGTAGAATTGAGGACCTAGCACTGTTCTAAATTTATATATTTTTTTGTGCAGGTTTGGCTCCATCATCCATACACATCATAAATGTGTTTCAATATCTTATTTTTGTATTTATACAATTTTAGAGAAAAATCGAATTTTCATTTCAAACTTTGATTTTTAAAAAATACAGTTTCTGGCTTAAGTCTTAATTTCTTTATCTCAAAAATATTCATATGTTTGTAATATGTGTTAGTTTTTGATCAGACATATTTGTACTTTAACGTATTTACATGAACTTATTTTTGTGAAATTTATAAGATTTTATTGAATTATTAAGTGTTTTACAAGTCCAAGTTTTATTATTTAAAAACCTATTTTTGGACTACTTGCGGTCGACTTACCGGTCGACCGACGTGCACAATGTGCACGAGCCCATAGCGGTCGACCGGGTCGGTCGATCGACTGAGAGACAGTTTGTCTCTGTTGGGTCACGGTCAACCGACAGAGCCTGGCTTGGGTGCAGATGACTGGCAACCCCAACGACCAGAAAAATGATCATTGGCCGGTCGACCGACAAGCCAGTTTGGCCTAGGTTCTGTGATCGGGGAAAAACTGCGCACGAAAATCGGTAAGTGAGTCCAAATCTCATGCGCGGATTTGCAATGAATGACTTTAGAAATATCATCGTCATTAAGAGCTTGAAGCAAGGCATAGTGTGCCCTAGCATTAGCGTCAACTCTTTCATGGCAATATCGAACCAAGTGTCCTCATCACCAAGGGGTGCACTAAAAGGTTTGGTCACCGCTTTTGCAACCTGGCTCCCTAAGGATTGCAAAAACACAGTCATCTTAAACTTCCGTATGGGAAAGTTAAGGCCTTCAAACTTGGGTGGGGTCTTAATTCCTTCGGCCATTTTTACTAAGTGTATGAGGATGAAAAATGAATAGAGTGATTAGCAATATAGGATCTCTCTAAGGTTGTTAAGCCAAGAGCCTAGAGACCAAAGCTCTGATACCAATTGAAAAACACCTAGAGGGGGGGTGAATAGGTGTTAATGCTAATCTAATGATCTTTTTAAAACAAGTATGTATGTATGATGCAACCGGTCACTCAAAACAAGAAATTGAAGCCGAATTCTCCGTGAAGGGCTCTAGAAATTCTCCTCTTTGATTCCTCTAGATTATGAGTTGAGGCGCGTAATTGCTTTCTTGTTGAGATGAGTAAAGACCGAAAAATGCAAGTAAATGAAATGGGTGCAATGAAGTGCAAACAAGAGATATCACAAGATAGAAATGTAAAGCAATAAAAAAAACAATAAGGAAACCAAACGCAAACACAAGGAATTTGTTTCGAGGTTCGAGCCACCGCTCTACGTCCCCGCCTCCACCACCGTGAAGGATTTCCACTAAATCCGCAAAGGAATTACAAGAGGTCTACACAAGACCAGAGTACCGAACTCCCACTAATCCAATCCTCTACACAAGAGGGATCTCAACACAAAGAAAGTACAAGTAACAAGGTGATCAAAAAGACCACAAACTTCTCTCTTGCAACTCCATATGAATGGGAAAGATTTTTGGCTCAAGAAGTGAAGTGAGAAAATCAGTTGTAAAGTAGTAAGAAATAGCTTGAAAACAACTGAAAATTTTAACCAAGAATGCACTTTAGAAAGTGAGAACTTTAAAAAATTTTCTTTCTTTTGGAAACTTGAAAGAATGGGGATTTTTCTTGATTTTAACAAGGGACCAATGCCATCTATTTATAGGGATTTGCCATGAGCAAATCATCATATAAACTAGGTTAATAGGTCAGGAATTAGCCTCCAGAAATTCAGAGATAGGTGACACAAACATCACAATCAAATCAAGAAAACAAAACTCAAGAAACTAGCCGTTGGGGCTGCTGGCGGCTGTCAATCGACCGGCTCGGTCGACGGCAGTCTAACTGGCAACTAGCCGTTGGACTTGGTCGACCGGTCGGTCGACCGGAGGCTAAACAAAAAATAAGTCTTTGTTCTGTCGGTCGACTGGCCCGGTCGACCGACAAAACCCGAGAGCAAGGGTCAGTCAGTCAGTCGACCGGTCCGGTCGACCGACAGACGTGCACGCCAAAGCCACAAGGCCCGGTCGACCAGTGCGGTCGACCGATCAGGCCTGAACTAGAGCCGGTCGACCACCCGGTCGACCGTTGGGCCTGAAACAGAATTTTTATAGGAAAAATTTTAAACTTAGAAGAATTTTTAAAATAATTTTAAATGGCTATATGATTAAGTAGCATGCTATAAGGGTTGGTATACAAGATATAAACAAGATGTAAAAATATAAAATATTTAGAGACATGTATAATAACCAAGACATGCACCTAATCAAACTATCTAAAACAAAAACCGTATTTTAAAAATGAAAGTGTGTGTGTGTTTTCTTGAGCCAACTTATCATAACCTCATTCTTTAACAAACTAGTTCTTACACAGGTTCTAGGTGACTACATGATCTTCAATTTAGGGCTTCTCCATATGGAATGTTGAATAGCTTGAATCCTTGAACTCGAATTGAGTCAACTTGAGTCAAAAATACCTTCCTTTAGGGAAAAACACTTCTTGAATCCTTAGAACCCTGAAACACACTTAAACACTAAAATATGATTAGTACAAATAACTATATATGTTTTGTAATCATCAGAACTCATAAAATCGGGTGATTGTAACCTTGGGCCAACAATCTCTCCCTTTTTGATGATGACAAAACATATGAGTTATTTAACAAAAAAATGAGAAAAATGGGAAAAGAGCTTGGAAGCTCCCCCTCAAAACATGCTATATATATGAATAAATAGTAAAAACAAGAACTTGGTATAAAAAGGACATAAGAGTTTAACTCAAAACATAAAGCACATAACTCAAAACTCAAAACTCAAAAACTCAAAACTTAAAAACTCAAAACTCAGAACTCAAAAACTCAAAACTTAAAAACTCAAAAACTCAAAACTCAAAACTCAAAATGATAAACTAATTTTTCTCTCCCTTTTTGTCATACATCAAAAAAGGGTAATTATTGTTAAAAAATTTCATGAGTCCATAACACAAACATTCAATTCTCCACAGATAAAAGAAAATCTAGTATAGTCTAGTGGTTTTGTAAAAATATCGGCAAGTTGAAAATCGGTAGAAGCATAATCAATGTCAATATCACCTTCCTCATAATGATCTCTAAGAAAGTGATACCGAATGTCAATGTGCTTAGTCTTACTATGTTGATTTGCATTTTTAGTCATATGAATAGTACTAGTATTATCACAAAATATTTTAATATGGTCAAAATGCAAATCATAGTCAAGGAGAGTATGTTTCATCCAAAGGACTTGTGCACAACAAGCCCCCGCCGCAACATACTCTGCCTCGGCGGTTGAGAGGGCTACCGAATTTTGTTTCTTGAAAGACCATGAAACAAGACAATTACTGAGAAATTGACATGTTCCACTAGTACTCTTCCTATCCACTCTACAACCCGCATAATCAGCATCCGAAAAACTCGTCATGAAAAATTGTCCGGTCTTCGGATATGACAAACCCATTTCAATTGTGCCCTTAAGGTATCTAATAATGCGTTTTACCACAATCAAATGGGACTCTTTAGGACACGATTGAAATCAAACGCAAAGACATACACAAAACATAATGTCCGGCCTACTAGCCGTTAAATACAACAAACTACAATCATGCTACGATAAAGTTTTGTTGGCCCAAAGGCCTATCACTCTAGTTTTGATGATGATCAACTCATGTAGTTATAGTACTAATGATCTTGTGTTTATTTAGTTTCAGATTTGTGATCAAGATCTTAGTAGGTGTGTAGCTTCAACAAAGGATTTAAAGTCAAGTTTTGAAGCTAGCACGGTTTGATTCAAGAGCTTGTGCATCAAGACCACATCAAGTACTCAAGAGGAGTCTAGCTCTATGGATCGTGTTTGGACCAAGTCAAGAAGATGAGAAGACTTCAAGTGAAGACTTCATGAAGACTTGTGTCTAGGTTTGTTTTTATAAGATTTTGTTTTTTTAGATAAAATGTAAAGGATAGAATAGTTGGTGGATTGATCAAGTATATCTTACACACACACACACTCTTGATTTAGATAAGTTTTCATAAAAGAATTTATATTTTGAAAAAATACAAAAGAATTTTCTTTTTGAAAAATACCGGTTTGGTTTTTGGAATTCAAGCATATATGTTTTAACCAAAACCAAATTTAGAGCTTAAATGTCAAAAACATAGATATTTCACCATGTATGTGTAGTGGATCATTTCCATACACTCTATTCTTAAAAGAGTTTAAAATATCTTCTTTTTGTATTTGGAGAAGTTTTGGAAAAACCAATTTTGGAAAAATACAGTTTTTGTTTTTAACCAAAATTTTCAAGTTACAAAAATAGTTCAAATTGTTTGTAACATGTCTTGATTTTGTTCAAGCATGTTTCATTATCAAAGTATAATGTTAAAACTATTTTTGTAGATTTTTCGTGAATTTTTGGGATTTTATTTAAGCCAAAAAGCCAACATTTTAAATCCCTAAATTTGGCCTGCCAGGCTCTGACGGTCGACCGACCGGTCGACCGGACCAAGAGCCGGTCGACTGGAGCGATCGACCGATGTGCACAGATGTGCACAGGATGGGCCGGTCGACCGCCAGAGAGCAGCTGCTCTCTGGAAAGTGCCCCGGTCGACCGGGCGGTCGACCGGCAGAGAGCTGAGCTCTCTATATCCTGGCCACGGTCGACCGGCCGGTCGACCGCTGGCACAACGGTCAGAAATCTGACCGTTGGCCGGTCGACCGGCGCGGTCGATCGACAGGCCAATCTGGCTCCCAACGCTAGTTTTTCTATCCCTATAAAGTGGGGTTTTTGGGGGCTGTTTTCTACAAGATTTTAAGTGGATTTTTACACCAGTTTTACCTACTCTTTCAAGAGGTTTTCTCCACTTATAATAGAGCCAAATATTTTCAATCAAAAGGGGAGTTTATCAAGAGTGTTTTCAAAGTAATTTTTCTTGAGTTTTTCCTCCACCATTTCAATCCTTGTTTTCTCAAAAACACTTGAGCAACCCATTAACTTATTCATCCTATAGGAGTGTTCTTGTTAGATTGTTTTTAGGTGATCAAAGAGTTGTGATCACCAAAGACTTCATCTTGTACTTTGAGGAGGCGGACGGTTGTGTTCGCGGTGTTTCGGGTTCTAGTGAGAACTCCGTGTTTGAGGTGCGGCCTCGGCGAGCTTGTGGGCTTGTGGTGTGTACGGGACTAGAGAGTCCAAGGAGTTCAAGTGTGAACTTGCCTTATAGGTGTTGCGGCACCGAGTGATCCGGTGGGATCGGTTTATAGTGAAAATCCTTCAAGTGTGAAGGCGGGGACGTAGAGCAAGTGTGCTCGAACCTCGAAACAAATATCCCGTGTTTGCAATTGCTCTCTCTCTCTCTCTCTATCTCTTACTTGTTTATATCTTGCATGCTTTATTGTCTTTATCATTATATGCTTGATATACATTGTGTGCTTATTGATATATGCTTGGGGTTTGTTTGCTAACACTTGTATTCAACCAAGAGAGCCAACACGACACCTCAACTCTTTTTAGAGGAATCTTGAGGAGTTAGTCCAGAGCCCTTCACGGGGAATTCGGCTACACTCTTGTGTTATACGTGGTATTTAGTGTAATAAGTTTTAATTCCGCATTTAGTGACCATTAGATTAGTCATCACCTATTCACCCCCCTCTAGGTGATTTACAATTGGTATCAGAGCCAAGTGCTCTTGATTTGGGTCTTACAACCTAGAGTTAAAGATCCTCATTTTTTAGGCCAATCACAATATTTGTACACACACCATGGATTTCATGTCACCTCCCACCTTTGACATTCTTAACATTCAAACTTGGAAGGTTAAGATGTCTTTGTACCTCAAAGGCCTAGGCATTCATGTTTATTTTGTCACTACTAGAGATTCTTATTATTTAAATGGCAAAAATATTGAGGCTAATGCAAAAGCCCTAAATGCTTTAAGATCTACCCTAAATGATGAATATTTATCTAGGGTTTCTAACATTGATTCGGCTTTTGTAGTATGGAACACCATCATCTCCCTTGACAAAAAAGAACAATACTACGCGGGGAGCGACTCGGATGTTGGAAGTGACACTTCCAACTTGTGCTACCTTGTCCAAGGGGACAACCCCCTTGAGGTAACTACCGAATCCGAGGTAGATGAAGATGTTGATATGTCCTATGATGAGCTTACATCTTTTTGTCAACAACTTCTTGAAAAATATGACATGCTTAGAAAAGATAATAAGAAAATAAAAAACAATTTGATTGCATGTTAAAAGAAAAGGATTCTTTACAAGAAATTTTGAAAATGTTTCAAAAGAAAATGAATCTTTGAAAAATGAGAATGTTTCCTTGCTTTCTAAATTAAATGATCTTTGTGAAGGAAACACTACTTTGAAAAATAAAATTGTTTTGGTGAAAAAACAAAAAGAAGTTGCTTTAAATGAAAATACTTCTTTGAAAAGAAAAATGGTTGAAAAAGAAAAAGAAAAAGTTTCTAAAAAGAATAAGAAAAATGATTATCAATCTCACCATGCCTTACATGCCACTATTAATCAACATGAGATTAAAAATTTGAAAATTAAAATTGATAGTTTAAGCTCAATCTTGAGCAATTGTGCATTTAACCATAAGAGATTGGAGTCCTTGTTTTCAAAGAAACAAACTCCATATGTTCATACACATCACCCACATGCATATTCACTATTTGCACGTCACGATCACACTCATACACATATGCATCCTAAGGTGTACAAATGTGCACATTGTGGCCGCAAAGGCCATTTAGCAAAGTTTTATTTTGATAAGATACATCATATTAATTTTACTAATAAGAAAAATGTTTGGGTTCCTTACAAAGCTAACCCCAAGGACCCAAAGAAAATGGGTACCAAAATTCCCACCTTGTGTTTTTGATGTAGGTGAGGGCTCTCACATGACGTGAGAGGATTGGTGCCTTGGTGGTGGATGCATGGACTTGATGGACATACTTTTGATGCGCCGCTATCAAGGAGGTTTGGTGGGACAACCACCATGTTTTGGAGACTTAGAGCATAGTTCTTTGGTTTGGTAACTATCTCTAAACTCTTACTTTAGTTTACATGCTTATTCATATATGATATTTTTAGCTTGTTCATTTGTTTTGTGCTTCATGTGGTAAATACTAGTTTAAATGTAGTTTTTTATCAAAACTTGGATGTATACTTGTACAAGTAGTGAGCTACATTTGATTCATATACGTTTGCACGTCATTGTTCATTTGTACTCACTATATGTACAGTATAGCCTAGTTTTGATGATTCTCTCATTTACACTTGTTTTTGCCAATTTTCATGTTCTACTTCATGTATATGTATCTTGTATTCAAATCTAATAAATATACATGTATACCCCATGAGTCATTTGCCTTCATACAATTTACATTATGGACTCTTTTATGTTTGGGATATGTATGCATATTGTTAGGATTGAATAAAAACATACATATACCTAGAAGTTTATTTTTAAGATGAAAAAAAATTTTTATAATTTTTATCTTTATATGAAAAATGAATTTTCATGATTTGTTTGATAAAATGTTATTCATGTTTGTTTTTGAGCTTCATTGATTATCTTCATGAAAATGTTAAACACATGATTCTTGTACACTCACACTTTATTTGTTTATTCATGACTTTGTTTCATGATTCTTTTTGAGCTTTATCGATTTTGAGTGTCAACTCTTGTGTATTTGGTATGATTCATAAAAAATATATGATTTGGTTTCATGTTTTGAAGGATCTTTAACTAGTGTTTCAAAAATCATTTTTAACTAGTTATTGTTCTTCATTTTTGAAAACCCCTACCTATCCCCAATGGTAGGATGGATGGGCGAGTATGCCTTGTAAGCTTAATTGAAAAATCTTTTATCTTGAGCATATAATGGGTAGAAGGTTATGAGTTATATACTTGATCTCAATTGGTATTTTAATTTTGTATATACTCATGTTTTGTTTTCTATATATGTATGCTTCATAATTTTCATAATATCAATTCTTATTGGTATTTTCATTTTCATACATATATATGATTTATTTGTGCAATAATCTTCAATTGGTATCTATTGATTGCAATTGGTATCAAAATAATTTACAATAATTTTCAATTGGTATCAATATGATTCTATTTTGATTTCAAAATTTGTAATGTTTATTTACAATTGGTAAAATTTAATTGATTTACAAGTGGTACCTTTAAAAATTTTTGTTTATATGATATCTTAAAATTTGATTACTAGATATCTCAAAATTTGTTTTATTGAGAATATATAAAAAAAAAGGAAAATTCAAATTCTAATTAAATATGAAATTTTGAAAATTAAAATATTTTGATTTGTATTGCCTATATGCAAGGAGAGCTTAACATCTCTTCTACATATAGATTCATGTTGAGTGTATCTTATATTGAGGAGCTTGACAACTCTTCTTTATGCGATACACGTGTGTAGGGGGAGCTTCACATATCCTCTTATGCATTGCATATTATGTGTTATGTGAATTAGGGCTTGGCATCCCTCTTTCATGTAATGCAGATATGTAGGGAAGCTAACTTAGCGTCTTCCTCTTCATGAATGTATATCGCATATATCCTTTATTGATTTGTTTAATGTCACCCCTTTTATTGATTTTTGTTTTTGACAAAAAGGGGGAGAACATTTTGTTTTTACTTTAACCCCTTTGTTGATGATTGACGAAAAGGGGGATAAGTATTTGAGAAGTATTTAGTATATATGCATGTTTTCCTTACTATATTCATAAAGGGGAGAAGGATTTATGTTTATGCATATATGTTTTGTATTGCAAATAGGAGAAAAAGAATTTGATTTGTTTTATGTTTAATTAGCATGTTTATCTCCTTATATTTGCATACATGTTTATGTGCTTTCATTGCATATTTATTTGTTTATTGCTATGCATGAGTTAAGGGGGAGCTTCTTTGAAGCTTTACTTTAATCCATGTATATATAACTTCATGAGTTTTGTCATCATCAAAAGGGGGAGATTGTTGGCCCAAAGGCCTATCACTCTAGTTTTGATGATGATCAACTCATGTAGTTATAGTACTAATGATCTTGTGTTTATTTAGTTTCAGATTTGTGATCAAGATCTTAGTAGGTGTGTAGCTTCAACAAAGGATTTAAAGTCAAGTTTTGGAGCTAGCACGGTTTGATTCAAGAGCTTGTGCATCAAGACCACATCAAGTACTCAAGAGGAGTCTAGCTCTATGGATCGTGTTTGGACCAAGTCAAGAAGATGAGAAGACTTCAAGTGAAGACTTCATGAAGACTTGTGTCTAGGTTTGTTTTTATAAGATTTTGTTTTTAGATAAAATGTAAAGGATAGAATAGTTGGTGGATTGCTCAAGTATATCTTACACACACACACTCTCTCTTGATTTAGATAAGTTTTCATAAAAGAATTTATATTTTGGAAATACAAAAGAATTTTCTTTTTGAAAAATACCGGTTTGGTTTTGGGAATTCAAGTATATGTTTTAACCAAAACCAATTTAGAGCTTAAATGTTAAAAACATAGATATTTCACCATGTACGTGTAGTGGATCATTTCCATACACTCTATGCTTTAAAAGAGTTTAAAATATCTTGTTTTTGTATTTGGAGAAGTTTTGAAAAAAACCAATTTTGGAAAAATGCAGTTTTTATTTTTAACCAAA